>JALIZH010032945.1:10140000-10267500 GCA_030522465.1 Rhipicephalus appendiculatus | reverse complement strand
GTAGGCTCAAAGCGGGCAGCAGTTATTTAGACCAACGCTTAAACGAACTTATTATGTATCCGTGTTTCCTTACCTGTGCATGTTTTTGAATAGTTAATTTCTTCGTTTCCGTCTGAAGAGAAAACCCTGGGGGCGCGGCCGCGAAGCGCATATTTCGCAGCCATGTTCGGAGCGCAGAGCAGACGATTCGCCTGCATCGGTCGGTCTGTCATCGGGCTGTTGACTACGTCACTTCCGGCGAGCTGTAATGGCGTCGTTTTTTCTAGTTTCGGTATGAAAAATTGCGTTGTTGGCGAGCTTTTTTCTTAGGTAACCGCTTGCATTTCGAAGGTGAAATTTTGCAGGTAGCATTATCTTCAGCTCTACTGCCTATAAATCGGCTTTTTGAGGTGTGCACAATTTCGTTGCCGTTGGCCTTTAAAGTATGCCTGTGCCTGAAAAGAAAACAAAATGCTAAAAAGATGATGTAATATACACAATGCTAGTCTTAAAATAGCCGCTAACTGTGAAGAAATCTGTTCTCTTGAATTGTACTTCCTCTGTAAAAACTTGAGGTGGAAGCTCTTCACATGAATGTGCCATGGGGCAAGGCACTTGCTTGACATAAAACTGAGAAATGTTGCAAATACTGCAGTAAATTGTCGTTTTCTTTTTTTTTTTTTGGTTCAGCTGATTTTGCATCTCTCAAAATTACAGTACATACAAGGTTTATTTTCTACGTACATACATAGATTTTTAATAAGCATGCCGTGACGGTCAGGTACATGTCGTCTTCGTACACGAAACTCTATGTTGATGCGGAAATACTTTCCCACAGCTAAAATTAGATTGAAATGACTAATTAACAAAAACTTTAGTTAACTCTCTGATTATTAACTTGAGGGCAGCTGTTTATGGCATACCCATATTTTTTAAATTACAAGGATTGTACGTATTGTGAGATGGTCAAACCTAGTATTAACAGTACTCAAGTGCCACGAAAATTCCATTGTTATAACTGATAATTGCTATAATCGGGTTGCATGAAAAAAAAGGCAAAATGGAGGACGGCAGGCTGTTGTGAGAAAACTGTAATATCGGATGGGATATGCCAACAGATATCAGTGATAAGCATAACAAGGCTGCCGATTTTTCGGACGTGCTTGAAAATTCGGACGCTTTCACAGGACCGCCACAATCCTTATGGAGCCAATGTATGACAAAATCTGAAGTTTAAGACACTCGAAGTCTTCCAGGTCTCAACTTTTTACTCAAATTGCATGTCCAAAAGGGCATCAACAGAAGCCGCCGCTGCTCCAGCGCCGTAGCGCACGTTGAAAGTCAGCTTTGCTGCAATGTTACAACACTGTGCAGTGAAGCATACCGCAAATCCGATGGGGTGCTGGGGGACGTTGTGGTTGTGGGTGGGGGTTCAGTAGCTTGAATTTCCCATTGTCTTCTTTCTTTTCAAAGACTTCGTGTTCCATTACCTTTCGGCATGGACACCCAACAGCCAGAATTCATTGTTATAACCGATAATGTGGCATGCGGGCATTGCTGTAAGTGGGTTGTTTCACCCTAAAAAACATACAAAAGTTGATGGTGTAGCAGCTTCTCATTGTTATAACCAAGATATTGTTAAAACTGGTATCATTATAAGTGGGTTCAACTGTATTAATAATCGAATTTCAGCAGCATGGAACTATACTTGGGGACAACTTTCTGTAGCAATGGGATGAAAGCCTAGGGGGGCAGAGCTAATTTCTCTGTGTTACTGCACCAAAACTGTTCCCAATAAACTGGTTTTGGTTTCAGTCTCAGCGTGACAGATACACATTTGCTACAGTTCATTTTTTCGCATGTATTCTGTCGTTGAGTGCGTTGAACCACGATCACTGAGCATGTGGGCATATTGGCGACTCTTTCCCTACACGCCAGTAAGCTGGCTAACTGAATGAAATGCAGAAACACGGAGAGTCCTGGCTGCGTCAGTCTCACTTGGGCGTACACGTTCCAGACCACTTGCTTCGTTTGTTTTGACAGCTTTTGGTTCTCAAGCTTCTTGAAAAACCTATAGAGTGATTGAAGTGGCGAGCTACTGGAGGAAAAGGCGCCATCAACAAGGAGGTCCTGCTTTTTTTTTTTTCTGAAGGGAACCTAAGCGACACCAGTGGAGAACGCCGCAAACAAAAAACATAAATAAAAAAAATAATGCTGTTTCACATAATCTGGCTAATAATTTGTGGCATTATCAATTTGAGGCTAGAAAATAGGAACTGCACATTTTTGAAATGCTTAGGTTACACATGGCAAATTATATTTTTGGGGGACTACTTACATCTTAGCAGCGAAACTATAGAAATGGCGTGGTTCGGCTCTGTAGCCTTGACTGCATTGCCCCAGAAAGTTGTCCCTGAGTATAAACGGCACATGCAAATTATGACTACCTTCATGGACTGGCCACTTTCAAACACCCAGTTTCAACCCTGCTGTTATGCAGTGTTGGTTTTTTTCGTGGCCATTCATTTGATGTGTTTCATGAACAGCTGTTCTTGAGCAATTGGTGATGTGCGAATGGATGATGGGCCAAGTGTTTCATGACATTTTGTAATACAAGTGGCTACAAGTCTTGCAAAGAGGAATACTCACTTTTTTACTCCACCACGTGAAGAGGCAAGCCTCTATGCATAGGGACAGGCAATTCCACACAAAAATTATATGCTTCAAAGGAAGAAGGGCACTTTGCTTCATACTGACCTTAAAGAGGCCCTTCACTTTTTCAGCATGGTAAGAAAAGCTGACGATTGGAGGCTCCTGAGTACACGCGAACCAAACGTTATAGTGCACCACACGGCCAGGAATTTACATTTAATTCTCAAAGTCAGCTAGAAATCGTTCTTTATGCTCACGACAAATGATGCCATTAACCCAAATCACCCCAACATAAACCCAAAGTCCACGGCCATTGGCTGAGTTGAGCACCGTGAGCTGCATAGTTATCGTGGCTGCCCCAAGATGTCGCCATGTGTGCACGTGTGCTCACGATCATACTGAAAGTAAGCCGCACGTTTGAAGAAAAAAAAAAGAAAATGCTCAAGGTCATGACGCATCTTCTTGCCCCTTCTCATCCCCCTTTCCTGCGTAGCTTTCAGTGCGCTCGCTAGTACGAAAGAGGAGAGGAAGTGCATGAAGCGTGCGACAAATCCCTGCAACTCTACTTGTACTTGACAGATTCAAAAAAATTTTTCAACAGTCGCTTTGTGAGGCAATAAGCTTTTTTAATGAAGCTATTTGACGATTGCTTGGAAAAGTGTTGCCGAGCTCCTTTAAATATCTGGTGTGCAGAACTTCTTAAGCTCTTTTAATGAATCTATTTGACGATTGCTTGGAAAAGTGTTGCCGAGCTCCTTTAAATATCTGGTGTGCAGAACTTCGTAAGCTCTTTTAATGAGGCTATTTGACGATTGCTTGGAAAAGTGTTGCCGAGCTCCTTTAAATATCTGGTGTGCAGAACTTCGTAAGCTCTTTTAATGAAGCTATTTGACGATTGCTTGGAAAAGTGTTGCTGAGCTCCTTTAAATATCTGGTGTGCAGAACTTCGTAAGCTCTTTTAATGATGCTATTTGACGATTGCTTGAAAAAGTGTTGCAGAGCTCCTTTAAATATCTGGTGTGCAGAACTTCGTGGTCATCTAGTAGCACGCAAGAGAAGAATTTTCTAGGGTACTGTGACTTTAGTTTCTGAAACTGGGCCATAGTAGTTGTCTAAAAAGATCGAGAGCCCTTGCAAAATGGTAAGACTGTCGACTTATCGTGTTGCATCTGCCACTTGTACACATGGGAGCAGTGTAGTGTGATAGCAGCATCGCTGTTCAAAAAGGAAGACTACAACGGTGGCTCATGGGGAAGGGACTGTGGCCTGAAGAAAAGCGAAGCAGGTGGTTTGCAAGACACAAGCAGCCCGTGTGACGTATTTTCTGGCTCACGTGGACCATAGACGCTCTAACTGCTTTCCATACCATCAAGACCAAGCTGTCCGAGGCAATGTCTCTTGTTAGTTCGAGACTAGGAGCACCACTTTGCCTCACGATTGATGCGTGTGATGCTGCTGTCGGAGCGGTTTTGCAGCAGTTCGCGGACAATGTCTGGCAGCCTCTTGCTTTCTTTTCTTGAAAGCTCTTGCCCATGGAGACACGCTACAGCACATTCGGCAAAAAACTCCTTGGAATGTGCATGGCTGTACAACGCTTCAAACACTTCCTGGAAGGTTGGGAGTTCCATATGAAGACGGACCACAAACCTTTGACCTTCATCATGTGGTCGAATTCTTCTAAATTTTCACCTTGTGAAGCCTGTCATCTGGCTTTTGTCGCAGAATTCTCGATGGACATATGACACGTGCAGGGAAAAGACGCCGCCGCTGCAGATGCGCTCTCGCCCATTGTTTCTTAATCATTTGTGGGTCATTCCACGCCAAACGTCCCAGCCATTCTGGCGACCATCTCAAATGTATTAAAAAAAAATTGTGCACATTTCTTGTGTTGAAATCGGTGAATTGCTAGAATATGTCGGAAAGAAAAAATTTTTTGGTCATGTTGGAGCCTTCCGAATTTTGCAGAATGTCGTCCAAGTGTGGTTTGTTAAAAAAAAATATTTTGAGAATATTGTTTCTTGTTTCAATGCGAAATATGGTTAGATACTAAGCAAAGCCGTTTGTGTAAGGTTTTCGAAACTCAATAATATTACGGCAGTTTTTCTGCTATATTTGCCTCCAGAAATTTGGCCAAAATGTTCTTTGTTTGTATATTTTCTTTTATAATATTGTGTTATGTACTTACTCTCCAGAAGGTATATTTAGCATTAAAAATAACTTCAGACAACTGATGCTTCTACATTTTGCGAGAAAAAATCGTGAAATTGAGAAAATCATCATTATGATCCACATTGAGATGCAATTCACACCATGTGGTACTCCAAATAAAAATCAGCCTTACACCTCAATCAAAAGCAAATAAACAGCTCCTATAGGGAAAGTTTTATCGTTACAATTTTCATTTTAAGGAAGAAAATAATCTTTGTAGTTCCCCATTGATGGCTGTCTTCCCGTTTGCTCATATGGCAGCTTCAGTGTTGAAGTTTCCCGCTGTCGTCAATGTAGAACTTCAAAAATTAGTTTCTTCCCGAAAACAAAAATTGTAATCGTAAAACTTGCCATATAAGATGAGCTGTTTATATGCTTTTGATTGAGGTAGAAGACTAATTTTTAATTGCAGTACTGCATGGTGTTTTAAATTGCATCTCTATGTGGACCAAAATGATGGGTTTTTTCAAATTCGTGATTTTTTTTCTTGTAAAATTTAGGAACTTCAGTTGTCTTAAAATATTTTCAAGCCACTGAAAATATTCTGTAGCGAAACAGTTGCTATCGAAAACTGTTGAAAACATCTGTAGTGAAACTATCACCAACGGATTCAGTGCCGGTTGGGTTTACCGCTATGTCGTTCCATCCACCATTACAACCGATCGGGGACGTCAGTTTGAATTAAACTGCTCAATGACCTGCTGGCACTTCTGGGCCCATCCAACGTCCGCACGACAGACCCCATTGCCAGTGGCTCTTGGAGCATTTTTACCACTCCCCCAAGACCTTGCTCAGAGCGCTGCCTATGCCACCTACTGGTCCACTTAGCTACCACTGGTTCTGCTAAGTCTTCAGGCTACTTGAAGCAGGATCTACGCTGCACGCCTGCTGAAATTGGTTTTTGGAGTGCCACTACGCCTTCTAGGGGAATTCTTCCATCCTCCCGATTCTTTGCAGTGCCGTGACCCCACCAACTAAATCTACAGGCTTTGAGCTTCGGTGCTCCTGAAACATACTGCCAGTAGCGTAACTCATCATATATTCCCAGAGAGCTGGGGATGTCCTCTTACATTTTCTGCTACCATGACTCTGTACAGGAGCCACTAGAATGCCATTATGACTTCCCACATCGTGTCATCCATCGTGCTGGCAAACATTTCACCATGGACTTAGATGGCACACAAAACACCGTCTCCATCGATCACCTCAAACCCTGCCCTCATTGAGGAGTGGCTCCCTCAGACACCGGATGAACCCACTAACCCAGAATCACCTTCATCTCATGAGTCTTAAAACTCGCTTCAACAACCTCGAACCAAGCATATCAAAGTAGTATTCTGCATCCCAACATGGCTCCGTTGCTAGAGGGGGGTCCTCTTGTAGCAGCATCGCCGTTAAAAAAGGAAGACGATGATGGCGGCTCGTGGGGAATGAACTGCGACCTGAAGGAAAGCGAAGCAGGCGCATAGCAAGACGTGAGCAGCCCGTGAGATGCTCTTTCATGTTCTTTTTCCACCGACGAAGATGGACTGTCGGCTAGAGCTTTCTATCTAGTAAATACTCCTCTTTACTGTGGCTTGTCCTCATTTCCTTTGCACGCCACCGTGTCAAAGCTGTCTTGCCTTTTGGCTGAGCAAGCAACAGCCAAACGTAGTGGAGCCGACATAGCCTAAAAGAGTGGTGATATTAGGAAAGAAGTTGGTGCATGCAATATGTTATCATTAGGCACACTATTCTCCTTGGCATCTTTGTGCCTTTTGACACTATCAGCAACATTAAATTTATGCTGGGCTCTAAAACACCAGGTTTCATGGCACTTGTCTTTCACAGAAGCAGTTAAAAAATTTGTTTATCAGGAAATTCGTGCATATAAAACTGGCATGACTGTTCGGTTGTATATTTTCGGCAGAGCTGTTCTAGTGTTGTGGTATAGTAAGACAAGCAGGTGGCTAAAGTTAGCATCCCCACATTTCCAACCTTTTTGCAGCTCTACTACATGCTTTCATTTTACGCGCTCCTCAAACCACCGCAGTTTGGAAACTGCACAGTGCCACCAGAAAAAGACATTGTTTCGTTAACTTTTGCTATAAAAAGTTTAAAAAGTTGAGTATAAAAAGGCACCCTGTTTGTGTGTAATGCTGGTTGGTATATTTTAATGGAAACAGATTTTGAGAATATGGAATTCAGCTTATGCAACAATGCCTTCTTCATCATTCTTTCTTTCAGCCTGGCAAAGGCTAGATATTCCAGTAGCTATCACAGCCCATTTGCTAATAACAAAGATTGGTTGATGAACCTATGCATTAATGGTTTTAAAACACCAATATTGCAATGGTGGCATTAAAGGAGATTTCCGCTGGAAGTTCAGCATGTTTCTTCCTGTGCTTTGCCTTATCTACTGCTTTTTTGTTGAGTGGACTCTCATCTCAGCTATTTTTGTTTTAAAGCTTGCATTTCACTTTTTATTGGTATTTGTGCATCCTTTAACCCTTTGCGGTCTGCAACCTTTACCCACCTTCTTCTGTCTGTTGTGGTTCGTAACTAAGGAAAGCAAAGCTCAAGTAAAAGAAATTTACTTACTTTTTTCAGAGATGGCACACAGTGCAATAAGAAAATGTGCGTGTGAATCAACCACGAAATAACTTGTTTGAGTGGGGCCCTACTACGGACCGTTGCAGCCTTGTTGCATTTTTGGGCGTGGTCAGACAACGAACCACTAGGATTACAATACATGTTTTACTTGAAGAGCACAGCTCGAGTAACACTGATGCCATTGGCCATGATGAAAAACTAGAGTGGAGACTAGTAGTCTGTAGAAGCAGTTTTGTAATTTGACTCTTTAGTGCAGGAAAGTTGAATATAGAGCACTGTGTAACCGTAGTGGGAATGGCTGCCAAGATGAGACCAAGGAGATGTAGAGGAGAAAAGCATGTGTGTGGCAAAGTGTGTGCTGTGGCCCCTCTTTCTGTGGAAGCGATGGCACTGGCCTGTGGTGGCTTGTAGTGACATGGCACCCCACCAGCAGTAAAACCTTAGCAGCTGGTGCACTGAATGAGGATACTGTGGAGGAGGCGACTTTCGAGATGCCAAGGTCTTACAGGAGGCTGCAGCCCCAAACCCAGCTGGCTTCTCGTATGTCCCCGGCAAAAATGCAGTGGACCATGTGGTGCAGCACTGGAATTTCAGGGTCTTGCAGGCCTCTCTGCCTTAGCCAGGCACCGGCACACATCTGGTCGGCCACCTTGACCTTGCTCTGAAAATGCACACAGCAGGTAGTTGGTGGGTGCAACTGGTGGGTGCAGCTGTCGCTTCACAAAACTGCAACTGCAAGAAGGCTGGCCATCAACCTCAGTCCACAGGTTATGGGAGTGCATTTAGGTAGTTGGTGGGTGCAACTGGTGGGTGCAGCTGTCGCTTCACAAAACCGCAACTGCAAGAAGGCTCGCCACCAACCTCAGTCCACAGGTTATGGGAGTGCCTTACAGGCACTCTGTCATACAATGAACGGCAACGCGGGAAGCTGCAGCGGGATGTTGACGTGGCGTCCATAAGTCCTGCGTGGGGCCTGATGACAGTGATGGGGGAGAAGCAGTCTGAGAAAAGCGCTTGCCTGCCTGCCTGGCAAAGGTAATCTCTCAGGCTAGGCTGCATTCATCAGCATAGGCGATGGCTTACTCCATGAACACTATCTCGAAGCGCAGCTGGGGCCCCACATTGGGTTCCAGTGTGGGTGACGCTGTGTGCTTGTCATCCCAGCCAGCCGCCTCTCAGTCCAATGCAGCGGCATCCATCAGGGTCCAACCACATTACGCTAGATGCATTTTGCCTTGAGACACACTTGTGCTCTTCGTACTTCTCTCATCTACACCTCCTTAGCGTCCTCCTGTTGACCATGCTCACAGTATTTTAATATTAGGAAATGAATCACTTATCTGGAAATTTTTTAATTGTCGCAGGCTTGGAAGAGGCAAAGGTTATGAAGGAGGTCGTGGATGCTTCAGCCATGGAGGGCGAGGCTCGCGGCGGGGCAGATGGGGGGGCCCCACCCGGATCGGGGACCCCGCTTCATACAGACACAAGGAGCCACATTTTCTCAGGGTGTGGAGAGTACGAAGATGACTGGTGAGGATGTTCATATGGCCCAATACATTTCAAAGCACCGAGTAAAAAAGCTCGCCAATTTGTATTTTTCAGGACTGTAAAAAATGTCTGAATTAGTAACCAAATGTTAAATTATCAAGGGTACCAAAAAAACAATGATCAAATGTCTGCTGCATTAGAAACATTTATTTATTGAATAATGCCACGAATCCTGTTTCTATTTTGCATAAAAGCAGTGTGCCAGCTATAATTCTTGTCATCTTACAATTTTGTTTGCTCTGCTGTCGCAGTGTACAACCCCTGTGTGTACATTCGAGCTGTGTTTTTCAACCCTCTTTTCCTTTTGCTACCACCACCGCACTATGCGCGTATGACAATTTTTTTTTTCACAGGTAAATTGGCTGACAAAGGATCATGCATCCATTGCGATGTAGCCAGTGAAGCTTGCTGTTAGCATGCAGACCATGGTAGAATTTCTCCATCTCTGACAGCTTCCGGCATGGTTGTAGTGTTGTGGGCACATTGAAGAGAGTTAAAAGGAAACTACTGAGCACTGCATTCCCTGTGGACAAAGCAGTGGTCGCTAAGATACTCAAACATAAATATTGCAACCTCACATTTTTTAAAAGATGCACATAGCCTGCTTGCACCAAGCAAAAATGAAGCTACTGTTTAAGGGGAGACGTGGGTCTTAAAAAATGTAAAATGTTTTTTTTAAAAGGTGGGTGAATGGCATGAAATTTAATACACTTATTCAGTTTTTTTGACAGATCTGAAATCTCGAAGTAGATTTTTAATAGCTGCATTAGAACAAAAGATATGCAATTTCTAGCACATTTTTAAGCATATTTGTTACGGGTATTTTTGGCAGCTTTGCTTTATCAAACACAAAAAAAAAAGTATGCGACAAGAAGCTGGTCTAGAAAGCCAGGATTGCCAGGAAGCTGGTCTAGCCGGTGATGCTATTTATTTTCTTATAATGTTGTTCACCAAATTATAATTCTCGATGATCAGAAATAGTATGCAGCAAAAAAATTTCACTCATATTTGCATAGATTTTTTTTTGCATTCAAAGTTCATTCAAAACAATAAAATTAGCATCACCGGCTAGATCGCCTCTCTGGCAGTCTTGCCACATACATTGTTTTTGTGTTTGACAAAGCAAAGTCGCCAAAAATCTCCGTAAGAAATATGCTTTTAGAAATAACACATCTTTTGTTCTAATGCAGCTACCAAAAATCCAATTAGAGATTTGGAATCTGCAGAAAAAACTGAATAAGTTGGTTAAATTTAATTCAGTTCACCCAACTAAACTAATAAAAGAAATAAAACAAAGACCCGCATCTCCCCTTAACGCAGCTGCAATAAGTGAACCCTCCATTGCTAACATGATCTAGGATCACAGCTATGCAGTTTTTTAAAAGTACACAACCAATACAGTGTTGCATGTGTTGGTAAACACTAGCAGGCACGAAGCGTCCTGGCTTTCTTATATTTACCATACAGTTTGCGATAATAATTATGGCAGTGTCATCTGTGCTGTCTCGTTTTTCTTGGATGCTAGCATTATTTTTGCTCATGTAGAGTACATCAGGGCACGTTGTGCTCCGAGGACCATCCTATTTAAATGGGCTTCAGTCAAACAATATCAGAATTCACGAGAATTTGGTGCCATTAAATAATGCATTCGTTTACCAGGATCAGAGGATGAGTCAGAATGATCAGGTTTTTTTGAATTAACGAGCTTTTACTGTATCCGATAGATTTTTTGTAGAACTTCTTGTTCATCCAGGCAATGTGTGTTGTATTATACGTTGCTTAAAGGGACCCTGAAACATCTTTCGTAGGTACCATTATGTACCATGACTGTCTCATCTTGGTATGTGGTGGCAGTGGTACAAGTGTGTATTAGTTATTTGATAATTACACAACAGGTCTGAAGTGCGAGCTCTTGCTTGTGCGCTTTGAGCTACATAAGTACCTGTTGTGAACCGGCTTGTCTTGGGGCAGCGTGACAGTTGGATATTAGCTAAATCAAGACTGCATTTTTTAAGTTTTTTCTGTTAGATTTAACTCACAATGTGCTTATTAGAAAGATTGTGTGCACGGGAACTCGCAAGTGTATGTGAGCTCTTTGAGGCGACAACATGCATTAATTAGTACAGTTAGGGCAGGCTAAGTATAAGATGGGTGACTGCCAGGCATGTAGTATTTGAAAAAGCATGCATGCAGTACGACAGGTGAAACCAACCTGAAATCTGTTTTAAGAGAATAGAAAATGAAAAATTAAGCAAACTATACTATTAAGGCCAGAAGAGCAAACATGAAATATATTTTCTGTCATTTTAAGAGCATTGATGTTTATGGTTAGAACAATAAAAAGTTTAGCAGGTTAATGGTCGTTACCCGAAGATTCGCCACCTAATCTTTTTTGCATTGCCAGGATTGTAAATGCATTGGATGAATGTGAAGTTTTACGACAGGCATTATTTTGCCGCAATTGTCATGCACACAAAAGGAATGCAGCCAGTGCCACCTTTGTTCCGTGTTGCTTTGTTTTGTGTACCTATGTGTTAATTGCAGCCAAAGTAATCCTTCAGGAAACATCAACTAGGTCCTCAAACAGTTCTTGTGAAGTGCAGTTTTATATTAGCATAGGAATGAAAAAAATTTGTCTAATGATTAATGTTCTTTTTCCCATCTTCATGAGCATGATGACTACATTCTCTAATGCACTGATGCGATTGCTGCTCCCTCACTCCAAACTTCTCCGAAACGGAAATCCTGCTACATATTTGCTAATGTGCTCTAGAGTGACACCTGAGGATGTTTTCTGCTACCTTTCAAAAACAAACTCTTGATGCTGAGGTGCTTTGCTATCACAAGCGGGATCATTCTTCCACCATCTACTTCTTCCAGCAGGAATTGGAATATGCAATGTAAATGTTGGGGTATGTTGAGCTCCTTAACATTGCTATACAGGCCAAGAACTTCAGTGATTTTAAAAGTGGGCAGGTTCAGCTTGCCAAAGGCAGAACATGGCTTCCTGCTGCTGTGGACAGGAGTAAACGTTAGTCATTATTGGTAATTTATGAAAAGTGCTGCCGCACACAGAAAGGGCGCTGGACAAGCACTCATGGCCTTGGCCAATTGCACTACTATGAATGCTAATGCATCTTTGCTGCCATCGTGAATGTTATAGTAGTAACGTAACAGCTCTAAAAGCAATTTGCGAGCATGCTGGAGTTTTATGGAACCATCAACAGTGTAATATACTGATTAAATGCTGTTAAACAAGAAGAAGACGTGTCTCAATTTTTTTTTTATTGGAAGGACGTTTTCATACCTGTCACTTTCAGAAGCCATGTTTGCCCAGTTCACCCTTCCCACTAGTAAAATGTTTCAGTGCAGTACACATTTTTCTGTGTTTTACTATATTTCTGTGTTGTGATGAAGCTAATTAGAGCAGATCTGTGAAAGGAATGCAGAAAGGCTTTGCGGCCCTTTTCTGTTTTATACCTGATGGTGCAACATTGTTGCAGTGCAGTTATAATGTTTGTATTATGCCTGGATGCATATTAGCCTTTGTGCTAACAAGCTGTAAAGCGGGGCCACTGGGTGCGTTATGGAAGTTGAATAACCATTTAAACAACAGTCTTCTTTTCCTGTGTTGTGCTTTTAGTGAGTTATTCACCTATGGTTTTGCAGTGGTAGAAAGAAGTTTTTTGCTGACTTAAATAAAAGTCTACTTGTGACACATGGCATCCTTTTATGTGAAGATATTGGTCTTAAGTCATTGGTCTGCCTCCTTAGGTCATTTCCAAGAGCATTATTCTGGCTCTAAAGGAATAAAATAGAGCAGATGCATTTTTTAAATAATGCAGAGGACAGTGAAATGGTTCAGCAATTTGCACTGCGCCCATCATAAATCTGTGGTATTGAATAGAGGGTCCATTGAATGTGGACACTTGCAGTATGATCGCTGGTTCACATTGCACTGCCATTCCATTTGCTGCATTTCAATTTCCACTCAAGAAGAAAATCGGTGATCATTGATTTAAAATGCAGGGGTAGCTGTCAAATTACCCAAACTTGATCGTGCATTTTTTGTGTTGATTTGTGCTATTAGCCTAGGGGCCAAGCAGTACTAAAAAAAGCTAAAAATAATTGCCTTACCATATGAAATATTGTGTTC
This sequence comes from Rhipicephalus appendiculatus, assembly GCA_030522465.1. Taxonomy (NCBI): domain Eukaryota; kingdom Metazoa; phylum Arthropoda; class Arachnida; order Ixodida; family Ixodidae; genus Rhipicephalus; species Rhipicephalus appendiculatus. The sequence goes on along the minus strand of JALIZH010032945.1, from coordinate 10,254,365 downwards.
TCTAAGTGAACATGTTATTAGCAATGTATTAACTGGTAAGTATTGCCAAAAAAAACCTGCCAGGGTATTTTGGCTCCCTGAATAGTGTTGCGGTGCTGTGATAGTGTTGTCAAAATTCTTCGTTTTAACGGAAGTTAGAGAAATTGGTCAGTTCATCCGCTAAAAGCCTGCCATTGTTGTCTTTATTTATTTTAATGAGGTTTTGTAAAAGGATATTGTATAAGTATTTTATGTTGGGGGGTAGGAATTCCAGTGTTATGCACATATTGGTGCTCTGTCAGCAGGCAAAGTGTACCAGCTGAAAAGGGATGCTTCTTGGAGTACTTATACTACTGTTGCTGCTTCCAGTGACCAGCTCCTAAGCACAAGCTGTGCTGTAATTATGAGGTACTGAGCTATGCTAAGAAAGGAGGCCATGCTAATTGGAGGATCTTTGCAGCTCCTGGTAAATGGAACAAAAGTGAGTCCGCACCACTTGAGAGACCGAAGTACCAGGGTCCTAGCAGCAGCAGCCAGACAGCGGAGGAGAAGATTCAGGATGAAAAGAAGCTTGAGTTGCTTCTTAGGAGTGATGTGAGTGTTTTACTACTATATTGATGTGATAAGGTCATGGTCTTTTCTATGAATTGTGAACCATGAGTTTGGGATGTAGTCCTACTGGGTATTTTGCATTGCTTGCTTGATGTCTACTCTGTAACTGAATATGAAGGGTGTTCTAGGTAGCTGTCATATTATGCTTCTGTGCTCGGCATTGCCAGAGTTATCCAGTGGTAATGCTAGTTGTTAATTACCTGCCAAAGATTGGCATATGCTGATTAGGGACAGTGGTTGCCGCTAGGTGTACCACTGCAACTAAGGAATGGATGGTGGCAGGTTAGCATTGAAATTATGTTCATATGGCAGTATAAGCTGAATAAAATAGTGCTAAAGTGCTTTTACTGCCCTTCCTGCTGAAGTTTTCTTGCGTTTATATTCTGTACACTCATACAGGTCAAATATACTGTTGCATAATTGCTGTGAAGCGTGGTTTGTCTAGCCAAGGCAGCAACCATTGTACTCCTTTAGCCTCATGGGCTGGTATATCTGGACAAAAAAAAAAAAAAGGCGCTCACATGAATTCATTGTTTCACTATACCAAAGGAATGCCATGCAATTTGTGGAAGCTTACTATAGGGTCAGTCTAGAGATAGTGGTTTGAGGTGAGAGGAGACACCTATTTCTGCAACCCTTAAGGGAACATGGTGCAGCATTTTAAAGGACCAGTAAACAACCTCGCGGTCCAAAATTTCTGATGGAGCAATAACTGCGCACTTATACAATGTGAACATGCTGCCGCAAGAACTTTGCGAATAAGTGCTGTATTAAGGATGTTACAGGGTTTAGAACGACCCACTTTGGTTGGTTTCAGTTTCTCGCTCATCCTTTCCGCCCTTTTCTCGGAGCGGGGAGGGGTAGGTGTAGCCCTTTGTCTCGACTACGCCCACTTTGTCAACGTAACACAACGTCAGCGATATGACATTGGCACGCAGCCAACGACCGAGCAAGGCTTCCCCCACGTGTGCACATGTCAGGAAGTGCGGTGCGAGGAGTACGAGGCACTGGTGAGGTATGCACCCTTCCCCTAGCGGTGAAGTACGAGACGCCTCCTAATCTCGGAGGCTTTTGTTCTGGCAATACCGCTTGTCCCTGTAGTCTCAGGCTACTCAAAACGGCAGAGGGCAGCACAGGAAAATTAAAATGCGGATTTTACATGGAAACTACATCGCTGCAGGTCCAAGGCGCCACTTCATAGTGCAAAGGACCAGTCAACCAACTCAGTGGTGCGTAGTGTTGCCCATAGGCAAGATTTTGTCACCGCGCATACGAGAAGGATTGGACAGGCGTAGGAAAGAAGCGCAGGAATTGCTTTTCGAAATGGAGGGTCTGTGCGGCACGCAGTGCTGTAGTATTCACAAAATGTGATTGCCGCAGTCTACTGTACGAATTAGCGAGCTTGCTTCGGGGTTGTAAAAAAAAAGTTGGGGCCTGTTTACTGGCCCTTTAAGGGAAGTGGAGTGAAAGAAGGGAGTGGAGAGGAGAGGTAACTTTCTCAACACGGGTACCCACACCACCAATTGCCAGGCTCGGGTACCTTTTTGCCCATTAGAAAAAGCAGTGGGCGCCCAACAGCAGTGAGAATTGAACCTAGGACCTCCGGCATACTCCCACCAATTGACCACTTCTGCGGTCACAGTCTATACTCCATCTCACCACTACTGTTGAGCACTACCAAGGCTACGGGGTGCAGAGCAAGCCACACACTTGCGCAGCAAAACATAGTATGTACCAAATATAATTACCTTACAATTGGCAGGGTTGAGACATTTGCTCTTGGTTGACATGGGTTACATCACATGATAGGTCGGCAAAAATTGTGGAGCTCACTCAGACTCACTCATGAAATATACCGTATTTACTCGCATAATAGGCGCACTTTTTTTCCAGAAAATCCGGCTCCAAGTTCGGGGTGCGCCTATTACGCGGGGTAAAATTTCCGAAAATTTTATTTCCGACTACCGCCTAGACCGCTGATAACGCAAATCACCGAAGTCACGAATATCCGCACTACAGCCGAAATAACCTTCTTCATAGGCTACACTAGCGCAAAACGTGTTGAGCATGCAGTCTCGCGTGTCCGAGAATCGAGGCATGCGATGCGGTGTGCTTACAAGCGTTCAAATTTGCAAAAAGTAACATCGTAAGTAACTTACAAAATGAATGCGGAAAAAAAAAAACGTACGAAAAGAAAGCGCCATCGCGGAAATTCACCGATTACGTTTCATCACGACAGAAATTTTGTGCTCTGAACGGTACCGATCGATCGTTCGATTTCACGGGCTCGCACCCCATTTCGAAGACATCGAATCGCGAACCATCATTCGAGTGTTACAGTCGCCACCCATGCCCCCCTTTCCTTCAAGTAGAACCACCGCAGAGAGTTACGTTTATTCCGTACAAAACCGCAACTTTGATCGCCCGCGACCGCCACCGAAAAGCAACCAACGCTGATTAGGCCTAGCGTACGGTTCGGCATGTTGTCGCGGGAAGTTTGTACGAGACAACATGAAGATTGGGCGTCGAAAAGATCGCACTCAACCACTGATTCAAGAGCAGCGCGCGTGATACGATGTTAAGGTTCGCGGCCGGGAAATCAGCGGCGACAAAAGTCCGCCGAGCTTGTGCAAGTCCGCGTATTGGCAGCAAAGGCGAAAGCTCGCGTCGGAAAGCCGAAAAGCTTTTAAATTTGCGGACGAGGTAGCAAACGCGTGACGACGCTTTTCCCAACAGGAAACTCGAAGCGCAGTTGATAAGGACGCGATCGCACGTTCCACACGGAGCGCGCTCGGCCGGCAAGCGGCCGGCGCCACGCCGGTGCGTTACTCCGACGCCCAGGCAACCGCCCTTCTTCCTCACTCGGCGGGCCCGCGCAGCTGGTGCAGCGCTGCCGCGGTCTTTCTTGTATTCTTTTTTCTCGCTCCAGTTAACGTAAGAGGGCGTCGAATTGCAACCGTGCAAATACGGTACAGAACTACTGATCACGGCCAAGTTTGGGGTGCGCCTATTATGCGCGGAAATAAAGAAAACTGATTTCTCGCGACCAAACTGGGGGGTGCGCCTATTATGCGAGTGCGCCTATTATGCGAGTAAATACGGTATGTTGCGCTTGGGGCTCACTCGGACTCAGACTCACCAAAATTTTCCTGAGCAGGACTCACTCGGACTCGCACTCACGAAAATTTTCTTCAACCGGACTCACTCGAACTCAATCTCACCAAAATATTACTCACCCGAACTCACTCAGACTCGGACTCACGGCACGATGTGAGTCTGAGTGAGTCCAAGTGAGTCGACTCATAAGTCCATTATTTTAGAATTAGCCTTTTCGACCACGGTGTCAATGCTCTTTAACACAAACATCTCACGTAATCGGTGTTCTTCATGGCGCCTTTTGATACAGTACCTTCGAACACAAATTATGAGTGATTGTAAACAAGTAAGGACATTTTTATTGAAAGAGATGACAACATAAGATATATTTATCAAGAACGTCCCTGGAATAGTTGGCGGTGGGGAGTTTCCAAGGCATCCCCCTACGTAATTCACGCTTCTGGTCAATAAATATTGAAATGGTAAATTAACGATACTGCTTTGGAATACGAATACGAGTGAGTAGATGTGAGTATAAACGTGAATCCAGGTAAGGTTGATAGTAATATTGAAGATGAGTAGATAGGACCATAGGTAGGCAAAAAAAAAGTGGAGCTCACTCAGACTCACTCAAGAAATATATCTTGTGCTTTCGACTCACTCGGACTCAGACTCACCAAATCTTTCCTGAGCCGGACTCACTCATAGTCACAGTATCGAAAATTTTCTTCAATCGGACTCGCTCGGACTCAAACTCACCATAATATTACTCACCCGGACTCACTCGGACTCAGACTCACGGCTTGATCTGAGTCTGAGTGAGTCCGAGTGAGTCGACTGATGAGTGAGTTCGCCGACCTATGCATCACATGGACACATGACATGTTTATTCTTCTTCACATATATGTTGTGTGCCTTTAATTGCTGTATCAGTAACCGCCGGTAACTGTGGTTACAAATCAAAATGGCAGTGCCCATGCAGGCGTGACCGCCCGCTTAGATACGAACTTGCGCTTACTATTTGCCCACTGCACTGACAGCAACAAATAAATGGTGAAATGAGCCATTGCTTTGTGTCATCTCATGGTGAGAACAAAGCATCAGGTACATTTTGCCATTATTTGTGAGATCAGCTGTTTGTTTAGACATGCCTGCCAAGCCTAACGCGCCGGGAATTCGATAATGGTTTATGAAATTATTGCAAATATAGTCATGAATGCATTGCTGTTGAAGCGTCAGCACATTAATCTAAAGCAAATAAAAGCGTCAGTTTGTAACTTACAGGTCACACAGTGCACGATGACGGCTTGATAAATTTGAGGCGTAGGGCACCAGCTGCGATAGGTGGAGCCATTTGTTTTTCGGCAATGCCGTCTGTTCACTTTACTCGCCCTATGCTTTTGCGTAGACGCCAGGGGGACGCTGAGCAGACGACGCGACGCAGATGAATACATGTGGAGGGGGGCTAACTGCCCTTCCTATTGGCTAAGGGGCCCTGTTGCCTTCGCAGTGCTGAAGGGAACTTCTGAGATGGAGTATACAGTCGAACCCACTTATAACGATCCCAGATATAACGATCTATCGGTTATAACGACCATATTTCGGTGCACTTACGATTTTCATATGCTACCCATTGTAACAGCGTCCACATATAGCGAACATTTTTTAAGGCCACCTACTTTTACAACGAACACTTCGGACACGGTCGCGGTAAAGATATGGCGCATACGAAGTGAAAAAAAAGTTAGAACAGGCATTCAAAGCACGAGAGAGGCGCGGGCTTGCGTGCCCCGCTGCTGTTCGCTCGTGACGACGATGTCATAGACCGCGGCGAGCACCGCACGCATATTTCGGATGCTGCGAGCGAGGTCGCTCACTTTCCAGGCGTTTCTTCACTGGCAGAACGGCAGTGAGGGGAAAAAAAATTTAAAATTTAGGAGGCAGCACGAAGCCTTGCGGTCAGCTATCGCACGGCAACGTTTTCTGACGCCGTTCTCTTCATCTACGACCGCCTACGATGAACCAAACAACGCCTTGGAGCGCAAGAGGCCACAAATGCAACAAGCGATAACTTTCGTTGCTTAAAAGTTTGCAACCACCGCCAGCTCGCCGAAACCACAATGTGCCGCAAAAGGTGTTCTGTCTTTTTGATAACGGCAAAGACCGGCCTATAATGATTACGACTTCCGCGCGATTGCGACGACGCCTTCAAGGATAAAAGAGCAAAGGTGAGGTGGCGGCTGGCGATGAATGTGCCATTATGGCTAATCGCCGACAACCTTATCACAGTCATCTGCAGCTATCTGCTCCGCTGCGCATGTGGTGTAAACCGTGCGGAGTAACCGCAGCACAAGCACGCGATGCTGCCGTTTGCAAGTTCGCCGCCGCCGCGTCGTGCGAGTCCGCTTGGCGTTGCTTGCAATATGCTTGTCTTCGTCGTGTTGAAGGAACAGGGTACCCGCTGCACCCGTGCACGGTCCGGAGTGAAGCATGCACGAAGAACGCACAAGAGCGCGCATACAGAAGCCAGCAAAAGGCCTGGCGATAACGGTGTGAGCCGAGTAGGCGACGCGCTGCACGCAACTAGCCAGGGATGATGGGCTCCACGTGGCGGCACCGCGGTTTAGTGAAACGGCCTCAGTTTACTGCCTAGGTGGTTTAATTCACTAGTGAGCACGCAGCGGGCGTCGCTTAACATGGGAAAAGGCCTAACTTGTCACCGGAGGGTTTGCTAGCACTTTTTATTAAAGTACGCAGAAAAAGAAAATGCTTTGGTCGCTAAGTGCACGTTTTTAAGGGCGAGTCGATATACAACGAACTATTGATATAACGACCACTTTTTGCGGCACTTTCGAGTTCGTTATAAACGGGTTCGACTGTACTAGCAGAGTAGACACGGTCACTCGATGGCTAAAATATATAATTGGTGGCAGTTGTGATATAATTACACTTCCTTCCCGATGATTGCTCCGGGATTGTAATTTTAACTTTTAAGAGCTGTGCAGCTCTCCAAGTGTGTTTTTTTCTCTAAAAGCACCTTGTGAGCAAATTTACCTGCCTTTCATGGCATTGCAGCTGCAGCTAAATATTGAGCATGCGGATATATACACTCAAACCTCATTATAACAAAGTTGCATGTTACATGAAAATAAGTTCGTTATATCCGAAAATTCGTTATAAAGGTTTATTCCTAACACTATATCTATTGGAAGACTACTCTTCATTTACTTCGTTATAACCGCTATTTCGTTATATCCGGGTTCGTTATATCGAGGTTTAAGTGTATATGTACCGGGGGTTTCTTTCTTTCTTACTTTGGACAATACAGATTGTCAGGCTCCTGTTGTCTTTGCACATGAACTCTACGTTGAAGTGGAAGCATTTTGCCACAGCTTATGTGACTTCGAAGTGACAAACAAAAGCTCGTTAATAACTTCTTAATTATTGACGTGAGGGTAGTTGTTTATATGGGAAAGTTGTAGGCTGTCAATTCATGGCATACCTATTTTTTGGAAATCAGGCAAGTTGCATGTAATTTGAGATATTCATCATTGAATTTTAAGGACAATATCAAAGCGGGGCACGCCTGGCAGGCAGGAAACAAGGCTGCTTTGTTAAATCAGTCTAGAACCTCCTGTGACGAGGAAGTGGTGAAATTTGAATCAAGGTGCGTTGTGGCAGTATCTTGTCATGAAAACGGGCAAATCATGTCACTTGCACCGGTGGATCGCCTTACATTTGCATGTGGTATTTGGTGCTTATCTGTCTTTTTTTGTGCTGTGCGCAAGAAAACCGCAATACCCACCTTTTCTTTCTCTGTACACCATAAAACTCTGGGGTATTCCACTGCCACTCTTCCTGCAGACAGCTGAAAGTGTTTTGCGCTTGTTGGTATTTGAAGAAAGAAACAGATAAGCACCACGCATCGTACACAAAGAAAAACGGTCTACTTGTGTATTTGAGTCACCTGCAGTTGTTCCTGACCTGATTCTGTTCTGATGTGCCTTTGATTCAAATATCTTCAGTTCCTCGTTAAGGGTAGTTCCAGTCTTGTGCTACATAGTGATAGCATTTCCTAAGCGCTCTGTTTCGATATTGCCATTATAATTTGAAGATGAATATCTCAAATTACATGAAATTTTTGGGATTCCTATAAAATGGGTACGCTATATAGTGACAGCCTACAACTTTTCCTAGTAAATGGCTGCCCCCCAACTCAATAGTTAAAAAATTTAATGAGTTTTTGTTAAGTACTCGTGTTAGTCGAGTCAAAGTATTTCTGCCTCCACATAGACTTCATATACGAAAATGACAGGAGTCTGACTGTCATAGGATTTTTATAAAAATAACTGTATTGTATAAAAAAAAAAAAAAAAAAAAAAAAAAAAAAAAAAAAAAAAAAAAAACCTATAGATGCTGATATAATGATGGATGTCGATTGCGTGGGCAGTTTTGTCTACCTTGGCCAGCCTGAAAAATATTTTTGTAAATATATTTGCCCTGCTTTTTCACCCCATGACAATACCAAGACAGAATGCTGCACACGTGCCACAATATTACTATATGGTAATACAGTAAAACCCTGAGAATAGTATGTACTTGCTTTGAGCTTAACAATGGTAAAAACATAGTTGTGATGAATCTTTGACTGAGTCTTCATACAGCGTGATGTTCTGTTCGCTTACTGCTTAAGTAGGGGCTCATCCAGTGCCTACAGGTTAGTGCGTACCGTGCTCTTTTTTTGTCAAATGAAGGTTAACCATTTGCCGTCACGTGTCGGGGCCATGCTGCCATGCGAAATTATCAGCTCTGGTCACAATGTTGGGAGGTTCAAGACGTGCACGCTTGCTCGCATTCTCTGTTTATTTGGGTGGGTTTCACCGCTCTTGGCATTGTTTTTCAATTAAAAATTGCAGTTTTTGTTGTGTTCAGTTGAGGGTAGTACTTTTTCAAAGAGACTAAGTTTTCGTATGCTATTTGTAGCCCTCATTGCTGACCGGATGACAAACTTTTCTACGCGAGCATTGTGTGGACGGGATAGAGTGAACTTGAACTGTAGGCTGGACATGCACAAGTTTAGTGAGTCTGATGAATTTTGTGCGGAGGAGGACTTCATTTTAGCTCCATACTTCATATACAAGAACACAAATGGCAACAGCAAGGACTGAGCTTTGTGCACAAGTGATAGAAAGGAAAGGTGGCTGGAAGGAGACAGTCTTCTACTGCAAAGACATGCAGTGCAAATCGTGGCCTTCTCTCTGGTGACTGCTTCAAGTGTTACCATGCTGTGCTCAAGTATTGCTGATAACCAAGGGTATGGAGAAATAATTCTTGAATAAATCCTCGAACAAGCATTTCTTGTACCAGAGTGTTTTTTCCGCATCATGCTCGAAATCACAGATTGGCTTCTGACTTCAGTGACCGTAAATTGCATAAGGGCTTATGACCACGAAGGGTTAACTGTGCCCCTCAACTCTCAATGTGGCCAATGTTACACTGTGCCATTCTACAGTGTGCTGCATTCAGTCATTACAGAGACTGGTCAACGAATTATTTTACATTGGCATGAGTGTGCCTTTGGCGAGTAGGCCATTACAGACAACCGTGTCACGATAAGCATCTTAAGTTATCTGTTCAGTGCGCCTGTGGCGTAGCATGGTTGGTGTTGTAAGCATGCTGCATGCTTCTAAGAGGCAACAACCGAAATGTGCTGGCTCACAGTTGCTGCTGGTTCTTGTTGAAATACACTAGTGTGACGTGTAATGTGCGTTGCTTGCGTTAATAAAAGCAGCTCACCCTTGCTGTGTTGCAAATAGGTACTCGCCACACCTGTATATGGAAGGGGTGTGCGAATAGTGAAGTTTCATCTCGAATCGAATTCGAATCGAATAATGCCGAATATTGGCCAAAAATCTCGGATATCGAATCGAATAAAGAATACCAAAGGTTTTGTTGAAAATTTAAAGAAAGAACAAAGAAATACAGTCTGCTCATGTCTTCGAGCACATAACGCGGTGAGTGACTGCTACCGAAAGACTACAAATTGCTATGCAGAAACACAAGTTCTTGCACATGACCTTGCTTCAAACTTTCTCGCCTTGATGTTACGGTGTTTCCCGTAGTTGAAAACATGCGCTCACTGGGTGCCTCAGTAGCGGGAAGGGAAGGTATCGCAAAGCAATTTTGGCGATACCTGGATAAAGTCCAGCTCTATGCGCTTTCCACTATTTCAAAGGATCATCCTCTCTCGGGGTCAGGAGCTCACTTAAGTATTTTTTTAACATCATGACTATAAGGTCTGAGCTCAGTGCTGGTTATATTATGACGCTAGCAGTTTGATAGTCTCCCAGACTGTTCCCTGGCCTTTTCTGCTGGAGCCATGACGTGCGGAAATGACATAATCTCATCTAAAATAAAACATGCGCTCACTTTTGAACCAGTATATTGATGAAATATTTAATGGAAGGCCTTCTGTTATGACGTTAGCATGAGTTTTAGCCGTCCCACCCTAACCAAGTTGCACCATTGGGTTTGTCGAGCTTGAAATATTCGTCCAGTCGAATTATTCGAAACTTCGAATACTAGTTATTCGAAAGTCGAATCGAATTATTCGATTAAGTATAATTCGATTCAAATTCGAAACTCGAATATTCGCACACCCCTAATATATGGTCATGAGTGGATTGCGCTCAAAGAAAGAGAACACTTCCATAGCAAATGTGCATGTATGTTAAAGCAAGTGCCCTAGTACTGACAGTGTCAGCTTAGCAAGCCACGTGCTTCAAACTATGGCTAGAAACGACCAGATCCACACGAGTGTCGGCAGGATTTTGTCTAGGGCGGGTGCAGACCCATGTTTAATCGCAGCTGGGGGAGGGGTAGAGCGCTGGCGTATCTTGGGTGGGGGGAAAGAGCTAACATTTGGAAGGCGATAGTGTGCATGCGCAAGCGTGTGTATGTTTTAGCTTCTGTTTCTGTGCATGCACACACACGCGCGTACACATGCACACCGACACGTGCGCACACAAACACGCACACTCAAACACGCGCACACGAATATTTTGTATCCAAAGAGCCTCCACTTCTGTTTTTTTGGAAGCTTAAACGATCGGACTCCTTCAGATGCTATGATTTCAGCAAACGAGCGCGCAACAACAACCAATTCACGCAACCAGTTCACGCATGAATACCAGGATGAATATACAAGCCCCGTGTGTGCTGCTCCGAGGTGATGGTGGCTGGCCTCCGGCACTGCCGCGGCTGGCAGGGAGATTCATTGTATGTCACGAAAAGTGGGTGGTGCTTGGGCGAGGCGCGGAGAGCGGAGAGATGAAAGAATTGCCAAACTCTCCCGAAGGGTATATATGGCCCTGGTTTCTGTTATTTACGGTTCGGTGTGTTTATCTACTTGAAAAATTATTGCCCTTGCTGAGGACATCACGTTAGTACATAGACAGACGACGCCGGGACAAGCCAACCATGACACAGGCGCAGGCAACCTTGGGCGGTACAAATATACAGGGAAGGTGTATAAAGCCACATCATCTCATTGTAGCAGCTTATTTTCAGAAATAGTTGAAAAGCTCAAAATAAAGGTGGTTAAGCATAGTTCATCATCATCATCATCATTTATTATCCCTTAAGGGCCCTGGATTGGGCATTACATAAGGGGGGGGGGGGGGGAGTAGCGAAATATACATACAAGGTCACATTTACAAAGGAAAGAAGGCAAGTTAGCTCTGTACACTGCTACGAAACCGAAAATATAAACAAGAAAGACACATGCTCTGCGTTCCCGCACGTGTTTACAAAGTATTTGCATTGTGGTCTCACAAGCAAAAAAAAAAAAAAAAAAGAAAAAGAAAAAAAAAAGAATTAAAAAAAAATAATAATAATGAAATAAACATCATAGTACGCGTTTACAAAATGATTGATGGACTGGTTTTTTAAGAAAATCTACAATAAAGGGTGGTTTCGTTATACATTGTTACGGAGGTGAGGACAATGAATTTACATAATTTTAGAGGCACAATATTCAAGAAAGAATAAAAGAATAAAAAAGTACAGGGCAAAATATCTAATATAGATTAGGAAGAAGGAGCAGCTGCAAAGTAAGCTTCCAGTTTCATATTTGTGTCGGTGAAGTAAAGGTGTCTACTGTTGATCAACTTCACTTTGCCAAGTGAGCTGACACCAACTGCCTGAATTTTGAACTGTCATGTTCATGGACTATTGATTCGGGAAGCAAGTTCCATTCTTCTATGGCCAAGGGTAAGAAAGACTTATTGAATGCGGTTGTGGAGCCAGTTATACGCTGCACACTCATAGAATTGTAAAGCCGACGTGATGTTCGTACAGGTGGAATAAAAATGGATGTTCGAAGGTCAGGACGATTATGATACAGGTTATGAAACAGTGCCAGACGCCGCGTCTTTCTTCGTTGGGCTAAGGAGTCGAGACCGATAGATGATTTGATGGCACTAACGCTGACCCAACTACTATACTCGGAACTGATGAAGCGAGCGGCCCTATTCTGGACGCTTTCTAACAATTCAATTAAATAATTTTGATGTGGGCTCCATATAGCGCAGGCATATTCGAGTTTGCAGGAACTCCTGCGAAAGCAGGACAACGACAGCTTGCACAAATCGCGAGAAGGGCTGGTGGCATCGCTATCAATTCTCAGCGTTGCTGGAGGAAAGGTACATCCGGGTTTAGAGCCCTCCAGATTGAAAAATACTGCTTGTAAAATAACTACATGCTTTTGGGATTAACTACTGCAGCTACAAACACTATGAAGGGTTAGCTTTCTGTCGCGCCGTAAAAAACTGGGTCAAGAATAATCGGTTGTCGGTCCCTTCAAGCTATAAATAGCGTATAACCGATCTCCTTGTGTCCATTAAATAAAATGCCACTTAAAGTGTCATCCATCTGCTACAAGAGAGCCAGACAAGTGGCTCTCAGTTTGTAGAACTTAGGCTTTCATTCCTGCTCATGTGTTACTAACTGCCCTTGCGAGCACAATTTAAAACTACTCAGCACAGCCACAGTATGACCACCAGGGAGTCTACCAAACTGGAAACCCTGGAATTGTCAGGGAATACTTGAAAAACCCTGGTGGGTCATGGAAACTGACTGATGGCAGTCTGTGTGACTGTCATGAAAACAATCTTGGTCAAAGCTTATAAAGTTGCTCCTTTTTCTACAGCTACAGTAAACAGTTAAGCAGAAGCATAAAAAAAAAAGGACATTGCATACTGTCGAATCTACAGGTCACACAGCATATCTCGATTCCAAAGCATGACGTTACTCATGCCGATAAATTTGTGCTTGTTTGTCTTGGCCGTGACCTTAGCTCAGCTTGAAGGAATTCTGGTGAACTGCTACTGGTTTGGCCAGAAGCTGTTTGAGAAGAGGCTCACCGAGCTGGGTCAAGCTCATTCAGTGGCGATGCAGCGATAGACATTGTCAGTTCTGCACTCTGTTCATGCAAGTGCCCTGTTTTTATTTATTATCACTGGAGGGCTTGTTTTTAGTGCACAGATAGTCACAAGGGTTATTAAATGGCTAGTAGGTTCATAAGCATTATGGCAGAACGGCGCTAAATACGGGACAGTCGACACACAGCGCTGTGTCCTATGTGTTTCACTGTCCCGTATTTGACACTGTTCTGCCATAATGAAAGCAGGCTTACCAGTCGGAAAATGTGCTCAGAATAGTCATGGAAAAGTTGAGAAAGTCTGGGAATGTAAAAAAATTAAATTGGTAGACACCCTGGACCCCACAAGTCACACAACAACTATCAGTCTTGTGCAAAGGTGTATGCAGAATGTTTTGCAGGGGAAGCATCTGTTCACTAGTGGATAGGGATTGGTAAGTTAGCCCCAAAAAGGCAATATTTGTGGGGTTTTGAACTATGCACATGAAAAAAAAATTAGAAACAGCAAATTAGTGCTGGGTTTGGAGAAGACACGCAGGATTTTATTAGTGAAGAAAGAATTAACTGTAAGCAATATGCAAAGTATTACTATCGGTTCGGGAAAAGAGTAATCAGTATCGCTACATGTGGGTCCTCGACTCATACGAACTGATACCAGCGCACTACGTTCATCAACATGTAACTTTTCCCTTAGTAGCAGCTGCAGATGCCTAGGTTTTTTTTGGGTTAAGGGCATGATGACATGGGTGATAGTCGTCTTGTTTCGTTACACGCTCTTGGTACCCACTCATTATAAAAAACTGTCCGGCCTGTCATTTTTCATTGCTGAGCTTAGCTAGCTTTTCACTCTCCTCATTGTACTGAAGGAGTGCTCGACAGTGCAGGTAGTAACTGGCAAGGCCAGAGCTGCCTTAATGGTTTTTGTGACAGCGGGGAAGTATGTCTTGGCCTGAAGCAAAAGTTCAGAGTAAGTTATTTCTGAGGAGTCCCAGTTTTGTTGTGCCACATCTTGTACCAAGCTATACCCTTTTCCTTGAAGTTTTTGATGCTGTAAGCGTCTTGGAGTTCTTTATTGAGAACAGCAAACTTAACAAGGCTCGAATGCATAATCATTGCTGGATTCAGCTAGAGAAGCTTAAAGTTGTTTTTGCTTTCAGAAAGGTGCTGAGCCAAATAACCAGTGGGAGTGCATATATTGCCATGTGGTGGTATTCCTTTGGCGACTGAATCCCGTAGTTGTCTAGGTGGGCCTAATGAGAGACTTACGTTAATACATATCAACATGTTAAGTGATTGGCTGCCTTACTTGTTGTTTTCATGATATCGGAGAACTGCTCTTCAGCGCTAGTCCTGTAGGTGTGAAGAATATTAGGTAGAATGTTTGTAACTGGTTCCAGCCATATTCTCTACTTCGCTACAGTGGGCAAATACACAATGAAAAATGAGCTTGTTGCACAGCTGAGGACGTGAGCTTGTTGCCGAGTTGCAGTCTTCAAGGTTGATTCAATTGATGTGAGCTCCTGAAGTGCACAACTTCAAGCAGTCCAGAACACCTGTGTATTTAGCTTTGCCTAGAAAATTCCCCAAGTCATTTTCTTAAGGCAAGTTTGTTGCTTTCTTGCCACTGTCACCGCAGTTTAATCCCGAGCAAGGAGAAAGGGAATCATCGTGGCTTACTGCGTTATGGGAGCTCACTGTTGATGGAGTCCCTTCCAGGAAGTCTACGAGCTCGGCTACTATCCACTGATGAAAGTTTGCATCATCTTAGTCAAATGCTGCAATGTTATCACATGATCAGAAATAGTTGAGCAGGCAGTGCTTACATTTTGACAAGCGGACTGGTCTTCAACAGGGCAGCCATGACGAAGACAAGTCCGCTTGTCGAAACATCAGCTGCAGCGACACTGCCTGTTCAATGATTTCTCATCACTTCAAGCCTCCATCTTTCTCTCAACTTCATACATTATCACTTGTCATTCTAGAATATTCAGCCAGGCAGCAAGATAACTCTCCCTCAGACACTTACTGATGCTTGAACAAGTGTCAGTTGTCCTTCATTTTGGACAGGCAAAGCAAAGCTGGCTAGGGAGCTCCTCAGTGTTGATAATGTTAGAACTTATACCCACATTCATTGGAAGGACAATTAAACTAGCATGTTTAATCGTCCTTCAAGCAGGTATGTATTAATGAGGTTTTACTATAGCTAATTTTATGGTTATGATTGGTGGACTTTTCAGTTTAGAATGAGGTTTTCAAGGCATTAAAGTAAGGGGAAAAAGTGGCAAATTGTGCTAGTAAATACAGTATACAGTCAACTGCCGATTTTTCGGGCGCCCGATTTTTCAGACATGCTTGAAAATTCGGATGCTTTCGCGGCACCGTCACAAGCCCCATAGACGTCCATGTATAAGAACGTCTGAAATTTCGGACGCTGAAACTCCTCGGCGTCCAAGTTTTTGGACTTATTGCCCAAATTTCTGGTCGGAAACGGCATTATTTAAAGCCCCAACATATGCCACATCTATCGTCTCGCAGGTTTGAACCAGCGCTTTCGCGAGTCGGATCTGTTTGCGGCCGTAGCAGTGTCCAAAAGTCGGCTTTGCCGCAATGCTTAGGTGTTATGGGGTGAAGCAGATCAAAAATACGAAGGGGTTACTATCACGGCGCAGTGCGGCGACGCCTCTACGGATAAACACTGGGAATGCATGGAGACATGATAGCGGCAGGTGGCAAACTCACCTGTACGACTTAGTCGCTGACAATTCTTTATGATAAGCATCTTCAGCTAACTGCTCGGTAGTGCATGAGGTCCAGCGCAGTTGTAAGCATACTGCACGCTTTTAATGGGCGACAACCCTGAACGCGCCGCGCCGCCGTTTGTGTTGCCTCTTTGTGCGAGACTGCCAAGTGCTCCGCACAGACGCGTTGCTTTGATGAACGAAAGCCGCATCGCCACGCCCGTGTGCAATCAGGAACTGAGTGGGCATAACGAACACCTTCACGGTAAACGCGTGCCTACACTACAGCTAGCAAGTGCCCCTGGCAGTGACGGAGTCTGCGTAGTTGGCGACATGCTGCACACAACTAGGAACGATCGGCTGCACACGGCGGTGATTTTCGTTCAGTAGCGCATCGTTTACGTGCGCACACGAATCGGGGAAAGTCGGACGATCCGCTCTTCCGCCACAGCCTTTGTGTTTCGCGTCATCGTTCCCAAACACCCCATGCGAGAGAGCTGTAACTTAATCCTTGCTTTGCTGGTATCAGCACAATAGTTAAGCGGGGTACGCGGCACGTACCGAATGTATACACAAGAGCCTGGGCGCTCACCAAAATGCCTGATAAGTGTGCTGGGAGCCATTGAAACTATTTCTGGCATGGGTGGCGATTTGACCACTTGAGCAGAATTAAAAAGCATGAATTTGTTTTTTCGGACGATTTCGCGGTCCCTAGAGAGTCAGAAAAATCGGCAGTTGACTGTATATATTGTAATGTATATTGTGACAGTGTATGCATCATGTGTTTTAGACAAGAGGCTACGAAATTTTGTCTGAAATAAAGAATGAATGCGTGAATGTTTATGGCGAATTCCATTGGGAGAGCAGGAGCACTCAAAAGCACGCTGAAAGTGCTCTCTTCAGAGCCAGCGTGTTTCAGTGGTCAAACAGGAGTAGGGGCACCGTCATCCAATGGTAGAGCGAGAGCGCTTTTGCTGCGCCGGGAGCAGCGAAGAGCAGTCCTGTCTGCTCCCCCTTGAAAAGCGGAGTGAGCGGAGAACGCAGGAAGTAACGTGGCTTGTTAACGTCATATCCTCCCGACGATCCTCCTCGCTTGTTTACATTTCACTTCTTCGTGTACGGTGGCAATGCTGGGATACGTAAAATTTCTCCTCACTCGCCTTCTTACCCTCTCGCACCTGCTCTGCGAAAGCGTGCCGCATTCCAGTGGCAGATCGAGCGACGCTGCTCTCAGTGCTCTGCCCCCCCACTCCTCACTGCACGGCGCCCCTCTACTCCTGTTCTCTCAATGGAATTCGCCATTACTGTTTTCAAGGACTCAAATCTCCGCAGCCATATCTGAACTAGCTCTTCAATCTAGTTCAGATATGGTGCTCTTACTAGTTATCTTGATACTGTTGCGCCCCGGCGGTCGCATTTTGATTGAGGTGAAATGGTAGAGGCCCGTGTACTGTGCGACGTCAGTGCACGTTAAAGAACACCAGATGGTCAAAATTTCCGGAGCCCTCTACTACGGCGGCCTTCATAGTAATAACGTGGTTTTGGGACTTCATACCCCAAATATTATTACTATTGATACTGTTGCTGTGACAGGAGGCAGTGGTTGCATGCGTGTATAGTCGTGGAACACATAAACCATGTCCTGTGACACAGCTCCTCCCGATTCATAATGTGCTTGACCAAAATACATTGTATGTACTTAAAGGGGACCCTAAAGGCAAATAACATTTTGTGTCAGATTGAAAGGTCAGTGCTTGACAACGTCTAAAACGTGGATATTATACACGTCAGTGCTTTATTAATCAAGAAATTGAGGTAAATGTAGGACACAAGAGGCCTTTTTTTATAGTTGTAAGGCTAGCTTTTCTGTTATGCAGTTTACCCAACTAATGGCGGCTAGTCACTTACTGCAGACAGTGTGTTCAAGCACAGTTTGCTCGTACTATGACATGGAAAACGTAGACTCTGCTCTCTTGACAATGGAAAACGTAGACTCTGCTCTCTTGACAATGGAAAACGTAGACTCTGCTCTCTTGACATAAACCCGTGCAATAGACAAGCTCCAGCACATGCAACTAAGACCTCGTCTCCACTTGAAGCACGACAGCTGCTGCCATTAGTTGGGTGAATATGTAGTGCAGGGAAGCACACTTGCGGATTATGAAAATGAACTATTTGCGCTACCAGTGGGGCATTTTGGAACACAAGCCCGATGATGTAGCAGTGCCTGAATACAATTATGTAGTAGTGCCTGAATACAATAACCATTACAAAAAAAGAACATTCATTTCATTACAAGATGGAATAAAATTAAAACTTTTTCATTGCGGTCTGATTCATGCAAAAAAGAACAGGATATTATTCTTGAGAATGACGCAAGTTCTGTTTTTCCTTGGCTGGGCTTTGCTAAAGCCTCTTTCTCTGCTGTGCCGCAGCCATGGAGTAAGATATAAGTTACGTCGTCTCCACCACTCCGCAACACATTTGCTTGGGGCAATCGATGTAACGCAGACACAGGGGTCTAGCTCATTTCTTTGTTGTCTTCCTCCGCTCCTCTTCATGCTTTTGCACATGCTTTCACCTTTCCTTGCATTTCAGCTAACCACTCACATCGAGTAGTGCTGTCTGTTGAGATCATTCACCAACCTGCTTTCATGTGCACAAGCTCTGCGTTGTGGAAACGGGCAGCCACGGTGGCATGGAGCAGAGAACAAAACGGAGAGGCAAACAGACGCGTGAACGTGGTCGAGCATGACCGTGTGCCGTTGCAACGACAAAGAGACCACAGCTTTGTTTATTCCAGAGTCTCTCTCTCGTCCACAGCTTTTCCTCATTTGTTGCGCCATCTGGCAAATACACTGTGAAATAGGAACCAACGTTGCAGAATGTGTCCCCTCCAGACGAGCGAAGTTAGCTCTCCTATCTTTTCTTACTTCATGGCCACAGCGCCGGCTGTCGGGCAGTGCATGCATGGTGAATGCATGCACTGGCGGGCGGTTCAAACTGCGCTAATGGTATGCGGGACACTAAAATGGGATTTTCTTTCAAACTAAGCATTTTGTTGACACGGAACAAGCACTATGAAGTTTATAAAATGCTATTTCAACAATCCACATTGACTCCATTTTAGAGCTGTGCGAATAGCAAAATTTTGGGTGCGAAGCGATTAATTTTCGAATATTTCTCAAATATTTTTCTAATACTTCGTAGCGAAATTACAGAAAAAAGGTTGCAGAGGATCCCCAAGCATATCCTAAATTATATTCTAAAAAAAAATTAGTCTTTCTGTTTCGACGTGGGAGCAGCCCGCAATGTGCTAAAGAGCGTTCCAAAGGCCCACAATAAAGTTTATCCATCCATCTGCAACGCAACCAGGTGCCGCCATTTTGAGCTCGTCGGAAAGAGTATTTTTCCCTCTGAAAATTTCACGCTTCAGCTAGGTAGGCCCTCCGTTCAGAAGCAAGCTACAGAAGGCAAATGTTTGAAGTTCATTTCAAGGTCACCGATTGGCTGTGTCCACCGTGTTGTTCCAGCACGCCTCGCCATTGGTCCGATGCTCACTCCGGGAGCATCGTCTGCTGTTTGGTGACGCGTTCGCACTTGTTCTGTGTTCACGGGTTGGCAATCACTTATAATGTTATTATGCTTTGGTTTGGCAGCTGCAAACGGATCCTTTTTCATCAAATTACGATAGTGTGCCGCGCTCGTCGCGAACATCGCTGACGTGCGTCTCGGACAGACTATATAGCGCTGACTCATGAGACCCGTGGTTAGTGGTTCTGCTTATCAGCGCTTCAGAACTCGTGACAAAGACCATTGCGAGAAGACTTTGTACTTGCGATCGAGCATGACATACTTTGAAACATCAGGCAACGCTGCCGCGCACATGGGGACCGAGCTTACGGCTCGAGTCGTGGCGAGGCCCAACTCCACTCACGGCGCTGGTGTAAACTCCACTCACGGCGCTGGTGTACGAGACAAATCCGAACTTTGCAGGCAAGGACATCGCGCTAGCGAACATGTGAAAGCGAAGAAGCTGCAGTGTGCTTCATCGTTGGCAACTAATCGTATTACCCACTGGCTCCTCCTAACTGTGGATGGGACATATTACGCAGTGAGTGCTTGGAGAACTGATGGAAGCGGCTAGCACATTCGCTCGTCAGTGCCCCAGAACGCGAGACCAAGCACGCAGCACGCCAATTTTCCGTCATTATAAACCGTTATATTTATTTTGTGGAAGTTCGAATAGTAAAAGTCCGGTGCAAATCGAATCGGATAGCAAACACTATTAGAAAAATATTCGAAAGTTTGATATTTGCACACCCCTACTTTATTTGCCTTCAGTGTCCCTTTGCCGATGTAACATTTCTGCATTACGGGGAAGCTTAATAATAATTGTCGGGGTTTAACATCCCACAACCATGATAGGATTATGAGGGATGTTGTGGTGGAAAGCTCTGGAAATTTCGACCACCTGGGGTTCCTTAACGTGCGCCTAAATCTTAAGTACATGGGCCTCAAGCATTTGCACCTCCATCGAAAATGCGGCTGCGGCAGCTGGTATTCAATTCCACAACCTTCGGGTCAGCAGTCGAGCACCAACCTGGCGAGTGTGTGGTGAAGCTTGCTTTCTGCAATGGTTATAGCTGCAAGCAGATTAGCTCGCTAGAGCACTTGTTCGAGGCTGTGAGGTAATCATCATGGGTGCTGTGTAGGCCTAAGTTAATGCCATTTCAGTTCTGTAATCGCTGCAGAAAGTTAGGAAAACTAGACAGTGAAAGGTATCGGTGTTGGAAATTGTAGATGTCATTATACATTGCCTTTAAGGGGGGTACATGAGTTTTAAAGCTCTCATTAGTTGTTTTTGAACCAAATTTGATAAGAATAGGCATGCTTGTTTAGTTTCTTCTTTCTATTCTAAAGGTGCAGTTATTTTTCTGTAGGTTCATTATTTCATTATAAAATTAAGAAGACAATATCTTTTGTTCTTACTGTAATAGACAAATAACCACCTCACAGAAATATGCTAATGACATATGCATCAGTAGGCAAAAGCACGAGGCTCCCAACGAAGGAAGCACTTTTACGACTGCATCATTGTTTCTTACTTTACAGTGCATTAAACTCCATTGTTTTGAACATGGCTATGCAGCAATCCCACTAAAGGCAGATTTTAAAAAACTTACAACCAAGCTAATTAAAATTTGCTGGCTATGTTGTGTGCTCCAAACCCTTAGCTTCATGCCTAAAAAAAAATGTTTGTTTTATCCCTTATAGCCACTGATAAATCGCAGTAAATGTCTTGCTGGATGTGCAAAATTAGTATTTTGAGAAAATCAAGAAAACAAGCTAATGTGACATTTCGTTGCTGAGAGGCACAAATGTGTGAGCAGATGCACAGTTGCAAAACATTAGTTGGCCACAATTAGTAGACCCTCAAGGCAGTGATATGCAAGCAGTGCATCATTGAATATTTGTTTTAGCGTCAAAGCAGGCAAAAAAATCAGGTGTCCTACATGTTTTTAAATTATTGTTACAGCTGAAATATTAACCCCAGAGACAGAAAACTTGGCTGATAAGGAGAGCAATAGATGCGGACTCCAAAAATGCCATTTTAAAAAAAAATGATTTTTGGGTGACTTTTTTGGCCTGAAGTTACACGGTGGTATCTCAAATGCATCAGAATTATCGGCCATGCATGAAAAATCTTTCAGTCACTGTATTTGTGCCATGACCCAAGTGTTACGGGGCAGCATTGTTGTGCAAATGCTTCTGGCATGACTGTGTAAACACTTTTGGACTTATTTGAAAATACCTTTCTTTGCTGTGCAGCTGATTGCCACTTAACTTTTCTTTTTTTTCCCTGAACCTTTTGATTTTTCGCTGTCATAGCTGAGTGACCCTGAACTTGCTTAATGTTTGGTTCTCAGCCCACTTCTGTACTCCAGAAGTGGCTGATGTGACAGCTGTAGCCATGCTTTCACTCATGCCACATTATCTCTACTGTACATGAGTCTTTCCACTGGTGTTTTGCTGAAGTAGTCAAAAACATCGGGTGCTACTTAAAATTGCACCTTTCATTACTTTACCTTGGTGAGACTCTACATGCACTTTAAATTTACTGCTATGTTATGCCAAGGCTTTATCACACAAAGCACCACTGAATGTTGTATTTATAAAAAAAAAAGTTGCGTTCTATCATGCTTTGAATGTAGTGAATAGTGATTGTGGGTAATTTGTTTGCAGTTTATTGATGATGGGCACCTGGAAATGCCTATCAATTGTCCAACCATCCTACCACTAGTAACACCACGGGTTCCAGCCTCTGAGTGGAAGCCAGTGGTCAAGGTTGAAGGGGGGGCCAGCCATCAAGCAAGAGTCCTTGAATGGGTTTGCCCTGGATAATGCTGTACCAAGTACGGCTCTAAACAGAGGAACCCTAGCTGACCTGTGCACAGACCCAAACCTACCTGGTAAGTTGTCATGTCGTAACAGCATTGAGTTGAGTGAACAGTGAAAATTCTCAAACCTGGTATCAGCGAATCTTGTGGCATGGGGAAAAAAAAAATGTGTGGAACGCAGAGCACAGTTTATAACTTGTTGGGCTATTTGGTAACTTGTCATAATGAAGATACTTAGCGCAACTTGGGATTCCCTAAAAAAATACGCTCACATTCACATGCACATGAACTCAAGTGTGTGGGGTGTGTTCTGGAGTGGATGTGTGTGTGAATGTGAGCATGTTTTTTGAAGGAATTCCAAGTTGCACTAAGTATCTTCATTATGACAGAGCACAGTCCTAGCGTAAGCTGAAGGAGCAGTCTTCACAGAGCATGTTGTAAACTCTCTTAGGGTGACTACTGCAAGTACAGTTGCGAGGTACCCACTATGCCAGAAGCATCGTCATTTTGTGAAGTAGG
This sequence comes from Rhipicephalus appendiculatus, assembly GCA_030522465.1. Lineage (NCBI taxonomy): Eukaryota > Metazoa > Arthropoda > Arachnida > Ixodida > Ixodidae > Rhipicephalus > Rhipicephalus appendiculatus. The sequence continues at coordinate 10,231,581 of JALIZH010032945.1, read as the reverse complement.
GAAGTATCCACTACTCCATTTCATCATTTTGCGAAGTAACGAGGCACCCGCTACGCGTCTATAAGGCAATATGCATACCTACATCGCTGTGCACATTGTTGATGCTGTGCCAGATGATGATGTAGAATTATGGCGGAGCCCTTTGTAATGGGTGGGGAAGCTTTAAACCACCGGCTCATTGCACAGTTCACATTATGTGACGCCTTCTGTGATTTTACTTTTCCAGTTGAAAGCTGTTCTGAGATCACACCAACACCCATTTTTCGCACCATAGTTGAGATGATGATTTATGGCGTACTGGGTGCCATGCCCGTGTACTTGTAGTAGTTGCCCCGAGAGAGTTTACAAAAGGCTCTAGAAAGGCTTCCAGCTTTCGCTGTGATTGTTCTGTGCGTTCTGCACAGGCCTGGTGATTTTTTTCTGCCACGCAATATTACAACAGTTAACGTGATTCCTCACCCTGACATGATGCCTGTATAATAGGGTCTTTTTGCGAAGTAGTTTCAAGCCCACCGGTGTGGCATTGTGGTAGAACACTCGACTGCCATTCAAAGTGCCTGGGTTCAATTCCTGCTTGAACCTCTCTTTTTTTTCCCCTGAAATCCTCTGAAATCGGATGTTGTGAGCTCATAACGGCTTGATTACAACGCTCATAACCATAGGTCGGCAAACTCGCTCATGAATCGACTCACTCAGACTCACTTGTACTCGGATCGAGGCGCGAGTCTGAGTGAGCCCGAGTGAGTAATGGTGGATCAGTGAGTTTGAGCCAGAGTGAGCCTGGTCGAGAAAATTTTCAGTGAATCTGAGTTCCGAGTGAGTCCGGTTGAGGAAAATTTTGGCGAGTCTGAGTCCGACTGATTTCTAAGCGCACAATATATTTTGTGAGTGAGTCTGAGTGAGCTCCACATTTTTTGCCCACCTATGGTCCTATCTACTCAATTTTGGCAATATCAACCTTATGTCTGCTCACGTTTACACTAATGTCTACTAGCGCCTACTTAAAAGCACTAGCATTCATACACAGGCTCAATACAGTAAAAGCTTGTTAATTCGAACTCGAAGGGGACTATAAAATTGTTCGAATTAGCGGGCAGGTGCTAGAATGAACAGACATCGCGCCACCCTTTTCGGGGAGAACCCAGAGAAGCCACCTCTGGACTCATTCCCGTAAATTAGGCGATACTACACGTTTGTGGCTGGTAATTTTGTAAATTAAGTTCGTGCTTTAACAGCGAACAGAATTTATTGATCAGTCTTTCTTTTAAGTCTTTCTTTCTTAGTTTATTTAGAACAATATTGAAATTGTCCAAGGGGACACGGCTAAAGGCAAACATTGCCTGACTGGACAGTGCCACCCATACAGCAGTAGCAGCAGACAGACGACATTTACGACCATAAAAGCATACATGGAAATCAATCACGACACTTGTTTTACACAGATGAAAGTAATGAGTAATTTGGGTGATCATTCTGGGCCGATTTTTGCGAGGAGGGATGTAAGCCAGGGGGGCTCCCAGTTCGAATGAAGGGGGGGACGAGGGTCTTAAAATAGCAAAAAATTCAAAAAAGTGTAGACTTTCGGAAATCAATATTTGAGGTACTTATAGTCAACATTGCGCTCTGGAAAAATGTTATGTTATGGCAAAATACCCTTTCTTGTTCTTAAAGGCATAATAGATTAAATTATAAATGTTTTTAAAGCTTGAAGTGCAATTTTCTTGGCTTTGTTATTTTTGTGAATTGAATCTGCCTTACGGAAGTTTTGAGGAAGTTTCTGTCAACATATTTAAACAAACTCGGTATCATTCTTTTCCACAGCACTTGAACTACAGGCTAAAGCTTTTCTTTTTTTCACAACCTTGCTAGAATTGTAATTATTTGATAAATACCAGCTAATTACTGGATGCTCATTTTTACCTTCCAAGTTTGAAAATTTTTTTCTGATCAAAGAAATAGCTGTTTTAACATCTAGTTTGCTTTAGTCTGTGAGGTGGACCTTTTAGAAGAACCACGGAGTTTTGAAAACTAACTTTTTGTATTGTAAGTTACCATAACGACCCGTAAGAAATTACCTAATTACAATGTAGAAATTGGTCATTTCTTCTTTTCGAAATTAGATATTTGAAATCTGTTTGCAGATTTGAAATCTCCATTCAATGATACACATGCATGGTAATTTTCGTTGAGATAGGATAATAAATAAAAAACTGCTTTTTAAGACCCTCATCCGTTGTAGATACCGACGCGTTCGAATTATCAGGAGTTTTCCCTCATAGAAATAGGGCTGTGCTGGGACCAGGGTGTCAGCTCGAATGAGCTTTAAGTTCAAATTAACCAAGTTCCAATTAACGAGCTTTTACTGTATTTATTAATCAGAGGCGTGCTTAACGGATGGGACAGACTATTTCACAGGAAGTTGACAAAATACATCGTGTGAGTCGTCTCTTTCAATAAAAATGTCCTTACTGGATTGCAACCCCTGATAACTCAAATTTCAAGGTACGAGATCAAAAGGCGCCAAGTAGAGCACCAAATACGCGAGATATTGGTGTTAAAGAGCATTGACACTATGGTCTCAAAAGCTAAGCAAGCACCAACGAACTCATGAGTCGACTCACTCACTCAGACTTGGTTCGAGCCGTGAGTCTTAGTCTGAGTGAGTCCAAGTGAATCCGGTAGGGAAAAATTTTGAGTCTGAGTCCGTGCGAGTCCGATTGAAGAAAATTTTGGTGAGTCTGAGTTCGAGTGAGCCCTAACCTCAAAATATATTTCGTGAGTGAGTCTGAGTGAGGTCCACAGTTTTTGCCGACCTATGCTCATAACAGAGCTCATAAGTGTCTGATTGCATTGCCTTTGTGTTTTTGGTGTTTGTGAGCCATTGTTGTAATATGCCGCGCTACGAACGAAAGCCAGAAGGCTTCTGTGGATGTCCATGTGCACCCCATTTTCTGGCAGGAAAACGTTGCCACTGCCATCTTGAATTTTCGTGCCATTCCAGGAAAGTGCACCCCTTACCACTTTGCCAGTAATATTGACTTGTTTAAGGGTGCTTGCTCGGGATTGCACGGTCTACTTAGCATCAGAATTAGACTACTTAGCATCAGAATAGACTAGTTAACATCAGAATTTGTCAAGAAGCTGCCACATGTGGCTTCTACAGTAAAAGGTGAAACTGTAAAATCCAGGAAAAAAAATTGGAGATAAGCGAAATTATGAACATAGTGGCTGCTGGCTTCACATAGACCTTGTGAAGCCTTCCTAAAATGGTGTAAGTCAAATTTGTTAGTTTTGCATGCCTTGGCACTGGACATGTTGCTGTCTCCAGGCGGCAACAGCATTATTGGCACTGTGTCAAGATGGTATGCCTGGCGCTGTGTCAACTGATCCTAATGCAATTTGAAGCCCATAACCAATTCTGGCGCACTGTCTACAGATGCATCAAATTTACACAGACTTACTTCAAGGTACTCAATATTCTATTGCCACTAAAAAGAGAATGTGGTTATATGTTGATACGTTGGTAATACATTTTCCAGTAGCTAATCTTAATTAGAGTGTAATTAAGGATCTATTAATTGTGAGGTCCGTCATGTTCTCTTGATGCATAAAAGGAATCAAATCTCATGCTGAAAATGCTTATGCAATTTTGTTGTCGATTCTGTTGATTTCGAGCCAACAATAATAAAACTTTGGATGTGGCTCCCAGAAAGTGGCATGTCGAACAACTTGTTGAACATGGTAGTACCTTCAGCAAAGTGATCATATACAGCAATACGTAGCAAAATAGAGTTAAAGGAAGGCACTGATTTGGCAGAAGGTTCAATTCATCCAAAGTTCAATCTATCTTGCTCTTAGCCACTAGTCGGCACAACTAGCGAAAACTTGTGTACACAAGTATGTACACGGTGCCTGAAGGGGATAATTTGTGCACAGTTGAAATTTGGGCTTATTGGTACATTATTGTCGAAAAAAAATAGCGCTGGTTGGATCAAGGAGGCAAGAAGACACATGACACAGGCACTAATGATTTGAAGAGCTCATAACTGGCTCCGGACATAATAAATGTTGATGCAACTAATTTCTGCCGCCAAATGAATTTGAACAGTTTTACTTCGAAAACCGGAACTCAACTGCAGAAGAGCACACTGTAATACCTTTAGCAGACTCCCATTAGCACTAGAGTGCTTGGTCCGTCTCTGTCCTGTGGTTTGCGCTGTTTCTCGTTCCCATGAGCAACATGCTGTTTATGCCTCACCGTCATGCAGTCATGAAGCACGAGCTTTTATCAAGCTGCAGTGTCATTGTTTATGCTGTAAGCATTAAGTGAGCATCCTTGCCAAGCTGCAATCTCACTGAAAAGCTGTGGGCTTGCATAGTTTGAGCACAGCACATGGTCTGATAGTGCCTGTTCAGAAGCTCCAATCATCTTGGTTGAAGGAAATGCATAACTAATGGAGTCCTAAATGAGAAAGGTGAAGAGACTAGAGTTGCATCTCATCAGTACTGCACGAGGCCACAATGAAGTGGCTGCAAGCGTCTGGGCAAGCGACTCTGAGCACTGCTCGCCACAATCATGACTGATAAAACATAAAGGACCCTCACGATGGCAGTGGGCAGCCAGCGCTGTTGAGTGAAAATGTGGACGAGAACAACAAAAAATTGCCAGTAGAAAATTGTGCTCTGGGGAAATGGGTGGCGATTGACACAAAGAGAGGTAGGGAAATGGGTGGTTCGCGGGCAGTGACCCTTTTACAGGGCCACCGGTGTCACCACAGACCCCAGCACTCACTGATTTGAGGCGAAGACGATGGCAAAAATGTGCCTGTAGTGTTAGTATGATTGCTGTTTCAATGAAGCAAATTTCAATAACGAAAAAAAAAAAAAAATTTAAGCCGAGCTGTTGTGACCTTGATATGATGTTGTGCCGGCAAAGTCTTTTGTCCCTCTGTCTGTTCACAGTACAGAGAGAGGGAAAAAATAGAAAGGTGAGGCAGTAGAGGCCCTCATGTACCTCTGTGAGAGTGAGCATGGAAGCAGAACAAGTCAGACCAGTCTTTCAGCTTGCAAAGCTATGTCTCTGGGGACACAACAGATTTGGGAAGACTCTCGTTGTGGCTTTGAAGTGAGTGCTTTCATCAAGAAGCATGGTCTCACATTGTTGATAATAATGATTTTAAAACAAGGAGTGGGGCTATCATGGAGGCTGAAGCCACGCCAGCACTATGCTGGCCAACCACTCCTTAAAAAGTTGTGCCAGTGGAATGAAGGTGGCACCACCGTTTTTGTAGATAATTTTTGTGTAAATAACTGCTGGGAATATTTTATTGTACCTTTGAATTAGCTGCAAAATGAATTGCCTTTTTGTTTTGAAAGTTCTTGTATTGTCCAGTACTGGATGCTGAATATATATTGTTCATCATACAGTGCAGTTGTCATCTGCCATTTACTTCTTGTCCTAGTTCTGCATTTGCCTTGTGACAAGTAGCAGACCAAGCACATTTTCCTCTAGTCTCTAGTTAACCTCTCCTCCTTACTGTTTATTAAGGCTTCTATCCTCCTCAGATATAGATACTATAATGAAGGCATTTATATATTGTGACGTTGTTATATAATGGTGTTATACTGCACCAGTACCAGCACTGCTATGCATCATTATTACAAAACCATCATTATAGTTTCAGTACTCCAGCCTAGGCAAGAATGAACTACATCTTACTGATTCACAGAACTTGAGACATTTATAAATAGGTGTCTGCAGTCCATATTTTTTAGTCTTGACACCTTCCACTTGTATTATCTTCTGTTCATTTTTTGTTAAGCATATTGCATTTTACATTATGATTGCTCATGTGGCAGTACGTTTCTGTCAAGTTAATAAGAATGGACTTGTAAGGGAATCATTGAGGAGATCTTAATCTGAGGGTATCCTTTTTCTTTGTTGCTCTTTACAGAAATTGGACAGCTACTGTTCTTTCAACTTCCTGACAGCTTACCCGGCCTTCAGCTTCCAGCAGATACATCTCAAAAAGAAGCTGCAAACAGCATTGTGAAAGTTGTAAGTTGAAATTTTTTTAAGGGGCCTTGCAACACATTTGGAAGTTTTCACAGAGCACCTTGCCATTTGTCTCATTTGCCTTGTTATTCCCCTGGGGAAACATTTCTTTTGGATCTGCCGTCAAGTATATGCAATATGAATATTCAAAAATTTTGAATAACAAATTGAATTGTTCTGTTCGATTCAGTACTCGAATTGATTAATGCATATTGAAATACCGAATATTTTTCGAATATTTTTCTAATAATAAGCACCGATGAAAAAAAAACCTAAAAGGAACGAAACGTTTGAACAGAGATGGATAACATTTATTGTTTTGATTCTCTAATTACTTAGGCGCATGCAGCCCAAGGTTTTACGGGACTGTCAACGCTATATTGACCACAGCATGAACGTATTTTGGCTTAAAATTCCAGTGTGACCGAAGCAGAAGAGTCATCAATCTACTATCTTCATCATGACATTCGTGATGACGTCGACTCGTATGAATATTGTTTAACATTGATGTATCAATTTTATTTAAGAGCGGTTGACAAAGTGCCACCTTGAATACTTCAGTCACTGCTGTATATCAACCTGCAGTTACAAAATATTTGTAAGGCTCTATTTGCTGCTGTATACGAACTTGCCTCACTTTACATCATTGTACTTTTTTGATTGGTTAAGAGGAATCGTAATATTCCTTTGTTGAAGCAGTCGATGTTTGTTTCAAATTAAATGTGGTGGAATTCTTGGACTGTTTTGAAAATGGTTAAATTGCCATTCTAGAGCTGCTTTGAAAATGGTTGCCTTACTGTATATTTGAAAACTATTCGAATAGTATTTGATGCGTATTTGATTCGGTGTCATCGCTATTCAATTTGTATTCAATTTGGTTCTAAAATTCACTATTTGCGCACCCCTAATATGCAGAATTATTGCACAAAATGAGTGCTTTTTCTCTCCTTTCATCACCTCGAGCACATTGAAAGTTACAAAGATGGAATGGCAAGGGAGTGGCATGTGGTCTAAAAAGTTACATTGCCGCATGTGATGGCCTTGAGCATTTTCTCTTCTTTTCTTTTTTTTTTTTTGACTGTGCTGGCTGTTACCTCTGGTTCAGACGTGCATGGCACCAGCGTGTAACAGAGCACTGTGGAAGCCACAGTACCTACAAAATGCAGCATGTGGCCTCTGAGGTTGTATGCTGGCATGCCGTCCATGAAATCAGCCTATACCTGTCACCTTCACTTGCTCCCACCTGCTTCATAGCTTGTGTAGGGAAGAGCAACTGTTTGTCTTGGCCGTCTTTAACATAATGTTACAAATGGGGGGCAAATATTGCCATGGCAGTTTAGCAGGTTAGGTGTCGCACTGCTAAGCTCGTGGACTCTGGTTTGATTCTTGGCAGTGGCAGCCACATTTCGATGAGGGTGTAATGCAAGGGCACCCGTGTACGTAGAATCAGGTGGTGGAAATTGGGAGTCCCCCCACTATAGTGTGCCTTATAATCATATTGTGGTTTTAGCACATATAACCCCCCCAAATAGAGAACTAACCCAGCCTGTTTTAAGACTGTTGTATCTACAACGTTGAAAGGACCGACAACAGCTTTGAATTTGTCTAAATATTACTGCGCCTATGGAAAGATCATTTCAGTGATAAGAGCAAGCATATTTCTGTTCAATAAGGTATATTTTTAAAGTGGCACAGGCTCATGTGAAAATGATGTGGGGTGACTCTTCTGTATAAACTTGTCATTCAACATATAAATTATAAGCTGTTTAAGGGGAGATGCGATTCGAAAAAAAAAAAGTGGCGTTAATCTGTAGCCTAAGGCAGTGAAATTTTTGCTGTATATAGAGGATTTTATGCTGATTCCAAATATGCAATTAGTTTTATTATAGTAAGCTTTACTGTTTTCATTTTGTGCCACGACAATGTGTAAAATATAGTTCTTTTTGTAGACTCTTCTTTTGCCAGTAAATGTTTATCGTTCTGAGCCATTATTGGCTCATATTGCTCCACGTTATCTGTAAAATGCAAATAACTATCAAGAAAGCGCGTATAAGACATTCTAATGGACAAGAAAAATTGTAATGTGAGAGGCCTTAGAATGCTCAGATCATACTAATTGCTTATTTTAGGTTCGTATAATTATATTTGGTGATATCAAGTTTTAAAGTAGATACTTGCACTCTGCACATGTTAAGAAATATGTGGGCAAAATTTCGTCCCGATCTGGCTATCAGAAGTACCAAAAACATGATGTAAAAACTCATGAAGTTGCCCAGAATTGTATCTTGAGAAAAACGCATTTTAAATGTATAAGTGAAAGCTCATCTATGCGGAAAAGATTTGTCATTTAAGATGATTTATTCCATCATGAGAGCTTGGCAATCATGGTTATTTTGAGCATGTGACTTTAGTGAACCCCTCACGTGAAATGCAATGGCAAGCAGCCAGGTGACAATTTCCAGGGGACTCTAGACAATCAGGACTTCTTAGATTTTTAGTAGCCACCTTCTGCTCTTAAAAAGCGATTTTGACCTACTTCGAGTTTAATTACAATCTTCAGTTTTTTTGTCGTGAAAGTAGAGAAACTAAACTTGTGAAAGCAAATAAAAGCAAAAATATGTAATTTTTGAAAAAAACTTGCGTTTTTCGACTCGCATCTATGCTACTTGAAAGATGCAAGTTTTTTTTTCCAAAATTGCGTATTTTTTTGTTTCTACTTTCTTTCACAAGTTTAGTTTCTCGACTTTCATGACAAAAAAATCAAGGTTGTAATTAAACTCGAAGTAGGTTAAAATCTCTTTCAAAAGAGTGCAAGGTGGCTATTAAAAACTATGAAGAGCTGATTGTCTAGAGTCCCCTGGAAATTGTCACCTGGCAGCTTGCCATTGCATTTCGCATGAGGAGTTCACCAAAGCAACGTGCACAAAATAACCATGATTCCCAAGCCCTCATGATAGAAGAAATAATTTTAAAAAGCATATCTTTGCCACATAGATGAGCTTTCATTTCTACGTTTAAACTGCATTTTTCTCAAGATGCAATTCTGGGCAACTTCTTGATACTGGACGTCATGTTTTTGGTACTTATGATGACCAGATCGGGATGAAATTCTTCCCACATATTCCTTAAGGCGGCGGTCTCACTCCGGCGGCCCAAACACACCGTTTTTGCCACTTTTCCAACTGACGCGGAGGCTGTTCTCCTTGTTTTATATAGTTGACTTATATGTCGTTAGAAAGCTTGATCTTTGTACATTTGAAATATATCTATTAAAAATAAGTCAACCTTTACTATTTGGGGATGGATGGGCAAGAATAAGCACTATTTACACGGATTCGGCTGACCGTGCCCCAGCTGTGACCATTTTTTGAAAAATCTGCTATAGTTACAGCACTGTTTCTTTCACAGCGCTTTCACGATATATTTATCTGTTTCCTCAACGTAGCAAATTCATGTCGGACATCTAGTTTATCGCTGCTTATCTTTTGAAAACAGCCGAATTCAGAAACTTTCGCTGCAAACTGTCCTGTAACTATTCACTAGACAAAATTCATTTTTGGGTCGTATATAGAGGACAAGATTTTGTGTCCGAATGCCGAATTTCATTAATGTACGCGCGCTCCCTTTTTAATTATGTTGATCTAAATTAGGCGATATTCTCAATACATGGAGCTACCTTGGCCCATTTTTGTGGAAAGCTACTGAAGTTATGTGGCTGAATTTGCACGTAGAGAAACTAGAGCCATCGATTTATTTCCTCAACGTAGCGTTTTTCAACAGAGCTAGCAGAAATGCCAAACGAAGCTCGTAAATTGTCTTAATTTATCGTGCCGTAAACGTCATCAAAACCGTTGTAATCTTCAAATAGCGCTGAAATCTGTGCATGCGTAGCCTGAAATATAGCAGTTACGGTCTCCTGGTATAATTATACACACAAATCACACACTAATGCTGCAGGATTACTGAGCAATCTACATTATTCCTATCACTACAACGAAAATCTTCCTCTGGCGCCACCTAGACGGAAAAGGCCAAAGCTCTGAGTTTGAAAGCTCCCCTTCTCTCCGAATGTGGCGTGCGAAAACATTTCACCTCAGGGGACAATGTCTTTCCTAACTTCAAACCATGCGCCGCCATCTGTCAGTCTTTTTTTTTTTTTTTTGGCCTCCCCTCAGCGGGTGTTGGTCTTGCACGGCTGCGCGGGAGAGCATGAAAGAAGGTGTGCAATCCTCCGCGAGGATGGGGTGACTCGGGTGAATGTCTTCGCTGGAAAAGAAAGGCCGAATCCTCGGAACGTCCCTCTTGGTTTTTGCGCGTCTTTGCTGCCCTGCACATGGCTACCACGAGAAAAGCGAGGGGTGTGCAATGACAGACAAAAGAAAGCAGACAAACGGACAGTGCACGAGCGATACTAGCGAACTGAGCAGACGTGCGTGGGTGAGGTATTTGTGCATACCGCCTTTTTCACCTTCTTTTTCAAAATAACATGTAGTATTTCAGAAGCGCTGCGCTTCTATTGGCATGAATCCATCGCAATAAACAGCACAAATGAGAAGCGCCACACATTAAAGGAATGACACGAAAACTTTTGTACTTATTGCGTGTTTATATCTGTCATTGTTAACAAACTGAACACTACACAATTAAACTAACTAAGTTAAATATTCCACGCAATGAACATTCATACCTTTGCGGCAATCAAATGCAGACCACTCGAATGTCTTTTGTACCGGCTACACTTCCTTTCTGCGTCTTCAGCATTTACCCCGGGAAAAGTTACAGTGCGGCAGGTGTACGTGTCGTGAAAGTAACCCATCACTTTCAACCGCACTTGCTGTGCTCTGAACTTGTGCTAGATTAGGCTACAAGTGGAAATATGGCACGTTACGCTCGCTTCGAGCCGCCAAGTATGGTATACCTTAGCAGGTTATGCGTCCGATTGTTTAGCTTGAGGACGCGGGTTCGATTTCGCCTACGACGAGCGCGCATTTCCATGGCACCGAAATGCGGGAGCATCCGTGTATATGTTTCCCTGCACCTCAAGTGTTTTGGAGTACCCCATGACGACGTGCCTCATAATTATATCCAGCTCACTCTAAGTAGACGCGGGCGTTTGCGAATTCGTCACTCGGAGTCAGCTGTGAATATCCGTCATTGGTTTCAATAGACCACAAAGCCGAACATTATTTCTTTAAATGCTGACTGCATAAACACAGGGTTCTTGCACATTTCAACCAGTAAGAACGAATCGAATTGGCCTGAAATTTTGCTGACTGCCGGGCATGGTGTAAGAAAGATACTTCACTGCAGGGATGGCAGTGCGGCGCCAGGTGTGTCTTTTTTTTCTTGTCCTTTTTTTTTACAGGGGAGCACCCACGACAAGTGAGTTCCTTCAGGGGGGGCAGCAAGGCGGAGAACTTATACGTTGTGTTTTGACCATGCTCTCTTGAGCAAGGGTGATGGGGGGTGTCAAGGGGGGGGCAAAGGGGAGCAGGCGAACATCTTTGGGGGAAGGGGGGTCTTCCGCCCCCCCACCCCTGAGGGCTAGATGAAATGGTAGACAAGAACCGTGCACGGAGATACACAATACCCTATTGTATATCTTCGTGCACGGTTCGATACCCTATTGTATAACCGGCAGTGGTGAAGCCCATCCATATTTCCTGTGCACTGAAGGCTTACATCACTCAATCTCAGTATCGCTACGTCAGGTGGGCGACTTGTGGGTTTTCTTCACTGTCAATATAGAACACCATGCAACAAGACGCTCGCACCTTTAGACAGCTTGAGGGCACGAACTGCGAGCTCACTTTGCGTAAATCTCTGATTTATTTCTCTTGCTATAAATTATTGAACATTGCTGCGCAACGCGGTTTCTGTCAGCCAAGTCTATTTCATTTCGCACACTTCATACCTCAATTTGTATACCTGTTTGTTCGAATGAAGTTTTCTAGAAAGCCTGAATGGTACGCTTCCGGCCGTGTTTGTAGGTCCCCTTGTGTCATGTGCGGGCACACTTTGCATCGGGATTTTTCGAATGGTTTATATATCTTCTCGCGCTCGAATTTGTTCGTTTCCGACCTAAATAGTAAGCCTCCTAAGCTTTTCATTTATTCAGTAAAACACCTAAGGCAAGGTTTCACAAACCCCAGGTAGCATAGGTATGCGTGATACGCTTCGTGTCCCGGTTCGTTCGCTGCTGTATACTTGTGTGCAGCCCAGATCGGTTACTACGCAGAAATTCTTGCTCTAGCGGGAATTTTCGTGTATAAATGCTGATGTGATGAGCAGGGGACACGAAGTATATGACATCGTTTCACACAATACACCTTTGGCGTTTATAAGACAGTGGCAATTCAAGTGGTAGCCTCCAGCGGGGAATATTCGGCGCGTACCTGTAGGCTTCTGTTGCTGCACTGGCTGAAATCAACAGCTGTCCCTCGTTATCTGCGCCATGCATGATGTTATGCTCGCTACACGCGATCGAACACTCCCTTTCTGTTACATTTGCTCGGCTCGTGCTCTATCTTCCGCCGCTTTCGCCTGTAGGAAAAAAAAAAACGCTAGGAGAATGCGGCAGCGGCTACCAATTCAACTTCTTTGGAAAGTCTGCTTTGTTGAGAACTTGCGATGTCTAAGGATAGCGAGTCGTAGACTCGTAGCGTGAGCCGTAAGGCTGACTATCCGATGTAGCCGATCTCTGACTTGGGCCTAGTAGCCAGGATAAGAAGAGAAGTGTTTTTAAAGAAAAATTTATAACAAGTATAGTGGTATCGTGGCACAGACAACACGTTTACATGAATGCGACAAAAGCGTATCGCATTCATGTAAACAGCGGTAATGCGCTAAGAAGGCGCATCACACTAATGCGTCAGACACGAGTGGTTTTGCGAGTCCCGGTCGACTCGCGGGTCGTAAATCACGAGGAGGGGAATGGTTGCCCCCCCGTCTTGCGAACTCCGAGCGTCCCCTCTTTCGCTATAAGGGATTCATTTAGTGCAATGTAAAAAACAAACACTCGAGATAATGAGCCGTTCGTAGGCAGCAGACGAAATCGCACATGGGCATGGGTGACAAGATTTCGTGTCGCGGCGAACAAGACCATTTGTGGCCATGCAACGTTATGAGTGGCCTGCTGAGCTTCTAACACACACGCGGCCTGCCCGCTGATGTGGATTGAAACATTTGTTTCTTCATACCCGACTGCTTGGAGTCGACAGCACCACGAGGAAAGAACTTTCCTGAGCATTTGCAAATAATTTATGAAGTGCGAATAGGAGCCCTCCTTACACCATAATTATTGCATAACTATAGCGTTCGATTGACAAAATATTGCTCTCAATTCTTTCTCGAGAGAAATAAAATCTTTAGTGCATAGAGCAATTGTGTCAGGGTGTGTAACGGGATAGAGAGTGGTAGGACGAGTGGCTGCTAACTTGAGAAACTATACAGCAATGGATAAAAGGAAAAGGTGATTTCGCTATGATGACCGCTGTCTAGCTCAAGAAGATCAAAACTGAACGGCGGCCATCATTGAATGAGGTAGGAGTAAACGACAGCAACAGCAAGGGATTATGTAGATATGTAGTGATTCCACTCCTGCGCCAACTGCGCCAAAGTGCGCCAAATCAGATTTGCTGCGCCATCCTGATAATATCAACGGAAATTGCGCCAAACTGCGCCAAAGTCTCGGATTTGGGGGGGGGGGGGGGGGGGGTATATCACCAGCAATAGCCACGCCGGCGCGTAAAAACATGTGCAGCGTGTTCTCGGGGCGGCCAAAGTCACAACCACGTACTAAGAATTATTCCGCTGAATAAACAGTGGTCGCGCGTGCGTCCCAAGTAAATCACGATCCTATGCGCGGTGCCGATGCAGCTTCTGTCGTGCAAGTCGGCCCAACGGCAAAACATGCTCTCCGCAGTGGCTCGTGACGTTTTGACGAATCGGTAGCGTGTAAGTGTGGCGGCGATTCATCGGCGGACGTTGTCCTTTCCAGAAACGCTGCTGATAGCTCGTTTCCAGAGTCGCACTGCACGTAAATAAAGCAATTTTCACTAATAACTGCACGCGTGCCGCCAGAATGTTTGTCACGTCTATTTCTGGACATCGCGGAATGAAATCTGGGAACACCATAGGAATAGATACAATGTTACACCTCCGCCCCTCGCTTTCCAGGATCAATAGCTGATGGTTAAAAAAAAATAAAATCACGGTATCGCATTCACAGTAAAAGAACTCGTTGTTGGGCTAGTTGGTTGGCGATTTCCAAAAAAAATAATTAGAGCACAAACACACGGCACATTCACACACGCTCACACACCCAGGTGCGTGTTTGGTGCCTGCGTGTGTGCGTGTGTGAATGTGCCGGGTGTTCGCGCTGTAATTATTTTTTTTTGGAAATCGCATTCATTGCTTCGTTCTGGGGGGGCGGTAGGCTGTGTCTCTCGAAGGGCGCAGTCGCTGGCGCGCGCTATCTCGAGGCATGGTGAGACTGCTCGTAATCTTGCTGTGCTCTCTACGCTTACTTCGTGTTTAAAGAACTGACAACATGAAAACCGCTTCGGCACCTGGAGTGGCCATATTCCCATTAACCAGCGTTCTGTTTAGTTACGCGAGATCGGGTCCAAAAGAGCTGCTGGCCTTACTTCGTCTAACAATACAATTTGTTAGTTTCGCTTAAGCTCGAAGCAGTGAATGCGATACCAACAAATTGTATTGTTATACGAAGTAAGGCTTGACGTCATCCGCGAGAAGCGCTAGCGGCGGGGTCGCCATTTTGAAGGTCCGCGCACTCGCCGCATGCGCGAAAAACTTTCTGCACGCGCTGTGTTCGAGACCCGTACGGCGACTTGGATGACTAGAGACCTCCGGAACACCTCTTGCACGCCGATGTACGTGCAGCACGAACGGCGCGTATGAACGGACCTCCAAAATGGCGCGGCGATGGTATTGCCGCCTTGCGGATCAAGGATCAGTGGCCGCTCCAGGGAGAGAAGCGTTTTCGCACAGTCTGTACGCGTTGAGAGCACAACACGTAGACGGGTATACGAGCCGTCTGTGATGCCTGCCGAAACAGCGCGCGCCAGCGATCGCGACCGCGTCCTTAAAGTCAAAGTTCAGTGTTGCAGCTCTAGCGACACAACACCCCCCCCACCGCCCCTCCCTTTGCGTTATTTCATGCTCTTTGAAGACGGGTGGGGCGTTCCTGTCTGCTTGAGTAGCAATCGATGGCAGGCCTGGCGCGCGCGGTGATGTTATCGGATGCGGCCTCCGTGCAACGGAGATAGGCCGGCTCTCTTTATCTCTGCTTCAGCCGCGTTCGTCGCCCCCCGCTCGCGCGCTTTTACCCGAGTGTAAAACATACGATGCGCGGGGGGGGATGTCATCGATTTGGACATTACACAAAACATGACGCGGCGGCAAAAGTCGAGAATGTCCATATAATTGCTGTCGCAATAAAAACAAAATGGCTCTCGCCTTCGAGTCGTCTTAGGTGAATGGACCTTCCCTGTGAGTTTTTTTTTCTCCCCTGTTTTCTAGAGGGCACTACAGGGGGTTTTCGGTGTACAAACAGAATTCCCTAGCCATATACAACTTCACTGCAAAAGGACAACGAAGTTTGTTAAATCATGCAGTCCACCGTTGAACGAACTTTCTGACACTTTCGCGGAAGCTCGATTGAAGCGGATCTCCATATCCGGGCAATCCTGCGCATGTGCAAACGATAGTCCAGAAGCACTGTGAGAATGCTCTTGCTCCAGGCCTCAGAGAGAGGGAAAGGAGTGTCGGAGGAGGTTGGCTTTATGAGGCTAGCTAAGTGACATCATGTTACGCCCAGAAATATAATCGATCGTGAAGAAAAAGAACCTCTTTCTGCTTGGAGTCGTCTTAGGGCAATGCATTTGGGATAGTGTGAGTCTTTGGTGTTGAGGCATTGTTGTACGTCGCAGCCAGGCCCGTAGCCAGGGGGGGGGGGGAGAGCTAGGCCTCCTCCCCCCCCCGAATTTCGAATGCTGGGGGTGTTTTACCGAGAATGCATGATGAAAATAGGTGTTTTTCGGGGTTTTCAACAGGTGCCCCCCCCCCCCCCCCCCCCGAAAAAAATTCCTGGCTACGGGCCTGGTCGCAGCGATTGTCTACAATGTCTGCTGATTACCACATACATATATTTAGAATGTTATTTCATAAAGTACGGTTTTATTGAACCGGTATTGTGTTGATATGCTACGAAAATAATCGCTGAACAAGGTTTCCCAAAATGCTCAACCGCATGACGCCCTCATTTCTGCATCATCGAGTGAAATAGAGAGTGTTCCTGAGATGATTGGTTCCTTGAGATTTGCAATGAATCGAAATATTTCTAGCTCTGCACAAGAGCCCCAAAATAATTATTCAGGTCCTTGAATGTAAATGCAACTTGCTTCTCCAGTCTACTCTAGAATGTTAGTTGCTCCAGAGTGCTCCCAGATGCTAAATTACCTGCTCCAAAGTGCTCCAAAATGGAAATTTTGCTGCTCCAAAGTGCTCCAAAATGAAACTTTTGCTGCTCCAAAAATTGCTCCAAATCGGAAGACCTCGGTAGCATCACTGTGTACACAAAAGGATGTTTCGTGGTTCGATTATGATGTGACTTCCGCGAGAGAGTTTTTCAGCCTGCCGCGCATTCCGGTACTGAGTGTCACGGAGAGCAGCTGGCCAGTGAGGCAGGACTGTTCGACAGCCTTCAAACCAAAAGCAATCTTGAGCGGTTTGCAGCGCAATTGTTCCTCGCGCGAAAAGCACCGCACACCAGGAGAGGGGGGACAAGTGAGCATGGGCTTTAGAGGGAGAGACGGAGATGTTGTTGAAGGGGAGAAAAAAAAACCATGCTGAATGCCTCATTTCTCCGAACCGCGACAGCATGCTTCGCGCCCCTCCTTATCCAGTGTGGCGCACCAGCACAAGTTCAGGTGTTTGACCTCCGAAGCGTTTTCCTTCTATTCCTGACTTAGTGGCGGCGTCTGGTGTCTGGAAAGTAACTACTGGCAAGATGGCGACAGTGGAACCCCCCACCTTAACATGTGAAGAGTGCAATTATCTCCTTTAAAACCTGATATAGCTTATATAATTATAATGAACCTAAAACAAGCAATTAGTATGGGCTGATCATTTTAAAATTTTTCACATTACAATTTTTCTTGTTCATTAAAATGTCTTATACACACTTTCTTGTTAGTTATTTGCATTCTACAGTTAATGTGGAGCAATATGAGCTATTAATGGTTCATAACCATAAATGTTTAGTGGCAGAAAAAGTGTGCCCAAAAAGAGCTATATTTTACACATTGTCATGGTACAAAACAAAAACTATGCAACTTACTATAAACTGATACGGGGAGCGTATCTCAGTGCCCTTTCTCGGTGCCCACGCTGCTCTACACTGGTGAGCTACTTTTGTTTCTACACAGCGATGCACACTGAAGTGGTCTTGCGCAATGTGGCGGCAGCAAACTTGCAAACGGCACCATGGTGCGCTTGTACCGCCATCAGTCCGCACAGTTTACGCCACACACGCAGCTGAGCACATAGCTGCAGATGTCTATGATAAGGCTGCCGGAGATAAGTCTTAGTGGCACATTAATCGCCTGCCACCACCTCGCCTTCGCTCTTCTCTGATGCTTATCCGTGACGGCATCGCCACAATCACACGGTAGCCGTTATCATATATCCACCAATCTCTAACGTTACCGAAAATACGGAATATTCTTTGCGACACATTGTGGCGTTGACGAGTTCAGGGACACTGTGAACTTTTCTGTGCGGCGAAAAGTTCTCGCGGTTATCACTTCTTGCATTTATGGCTTCTTGCGTTCCAAGGCATTGTTCGGTTCATTGTAGGCGGTTGTAGCTGCAGAGAACAGCGTCAGAAAAGGTTGCCGTGCAAAATCTGACCGCAAGGGTTCATGCTGCCTCCTATTTATTTTCTTTTTTTCCTCGCTGTCATTCTGCCATCGAAGAAATGCCTGGAAAGTGAGTGACCTCACTCGCAGCATCCGAAAGCTGCGTGCGCTGCTTGCCGGTCTAGGATATCTTAGTCGCGAGTAAACGGGAGCAGGGCATGCACGAGTGCGTGACTGTCTCACACTTTAAAAGGCCCGTTTCAACTTCTTTTCGCTTCGTATGTGCCATATTTTTACCGCGACCGTGTCTGAAATGTTCATTGTAAAAGTCAGAGGCTTTGAAAAATGTTCGCTATATGTGGACGCAGTTTCAAGGGGTAGCATAGGAAAATAGTAAGTGCACCGAAATATGGTTGTTATAACCAATAGATCGTTATAGCTGGGATCGTGATAAGTGGGTTCGGTTGTATGACTGAAGCCTATGAGCCACTTTTGCTTTGAAGTCTTAGCAGATGGCTCTTCACAAAGAACTGTTGACGGTTCAAGAGGCATGCTTTTGAGATCACTTAGCCTTCTCCTCATCTTAGTCACAGTACAGTAGACTCTCAGTAAACGAAACTCTCTTCAACGAAATTGCTGCTTAAATGGAACAACTACCTCTAATATGATTGATTTTGTACTTGAATTCTGCACCCCTATTTATCTCGGTAAACGAAACGCCTGTTAAATGAAACACATTTTCCTGCTTCTTTCACGTATCGTTTAACAGGAGTCTATTGTATTAAATCAGAAAGGAAGTACTGATTATATCCATGGCACTATATAAGCACACAGCCATCTCGCACTTAGCGGTGGTGGCCAGATGGCTCCAAGTTTAACTTGTATCAGCCCCTCGTGTTCCTGCCAAGTCAAGTTAGCATTTTTCAGAAATCTGCAATTTACATATCACTTTTTTCCAACTGCAATTAGCTTTCACAGAAAGCAACTTATAAACAATGTTTTGATCACCATTACCAGCGATGTTCACAAGCCAGCCTCTCACCCTTCCTTGTGAGGAGCTGGCTGCGCCTCGGTGCTGATGTTGCGCAGCTTTATATTCATCCATTGGCCCATAGTATGACCCGATCTTTCACCAGCTAGAAAATTTGCAATGCAGAAAAATTATTGTGACATCTCGACATCAACAAAAAAAATTGTTATGCATGTTTCGAAGGCTGCAATAACAGCATGCATCTAATTTACATGTGTTTTGATATTCTCAGGTCTTGTCCTGTGCTGTGGCTCTTGATATCATTACTGTTGCACAGTGTACTAAGGGGATTTTATAGATCAATTAATTACGTTGCATCACTGCTCATGCTGCAATGATTCACAGAATGTCTTTTCATTACATGGATATGCAATACACTTGAGTCTGCCTATTTTTTGGTTTCATAGATGAGTAGTTCTTTATATTAGTGACATGACAAAGTTTTAAGTATGCAGCAGTGCACTGTTAAAGGGAACATTGAAGTACATGATGGCTGCTAAGCGCTACTGCTGGCCAGCGGCTGCTGTGAGTTTTATGCAGGTGCAGTGAGCCCTGTTTGTGATGCGTTTTCGTCACGGGAACAGTTCGCTTCACAATGACTCAACGCGTGGCAGCATATGGTAGCGGAGAACAAAGAGCACTGCTCACAGCATGCACTGCGCCTGTGCAAAACTTGTTGCAGCTGCTGGCCAGTGGTGGCACCGAGTGGTCCTCAGTCTGATGTTCCCTTTAAAGGGACACTAAAGTGAAACAATGAATCAGTTTAGACCCATCAGTTATATTATGAAAATTCTACTGTCATTAATTTCACCACCATAGGTTTAGGAATAGAAGAGAAAATCGGGGTTAAAGTAGCCTTATTAAGTTCCGAGCCGAAATATCCACACGTCACGTCACGGAACTTAAAGTGGTTTTCGTATATTGGCAACATTGGCCCAACGAAATTTCTTGAAACTTGGTATGTTATGTCTCTAGCCCCCCTTAGAGGACAATGAACTTCATTTTTGCTGATTAGTGATGACTAGAGACCGGATTTTAGGGAAATGCCTATTTTGTTCCTTGCGTTCCTATCGTGCCACTTTGATATATGAGCATGAATTAAGAAGGCCTTTTATAGTGTTTTTATAGGGCCTAAAAATGCCTATTTTTGGCGTTCGTGCCTAAATGCCTATAACTGCCTATAAATGCCTATTTTCAAAATCGGCACTTATATGAACACTATTTAAGCTCAAATTTCGTTTTCGAGTGCGGTTTGAGACCGTTATTCGTGTCACAGGGCAACATTGACCTTTCCAAACTATATGAGGTTCAACCAAGTCCTCTAGTTCAACCAACTTCCGAAAGGCAACCGCTAGCAGCAGTAAAACGGGACGTGGCGGCCACCATACGCCAGAGTGCTGTCATGGCACCAGCATGTTGGAGGAGGAGGAGGAGAGGTTGAGGAGAGGAAAAGACGCCATTTCTGCAGCCCTAAATGGGAGCACTTCTGAGCGTCTGCAGGGGAATGGGGAGAGAGAAGCAAAGTTGGGAGAAGGAGAGGAGAGTGGTGTTTATGGCCGAGGACGCGGCGAGCGGCTCCAGTGTCCCGAAGGAATTGAAGAACCGCCCTAAAGACCTGGGTGTGGCTGTGGGAAGGTGGAGAACGAAGGTGAAATCATGGAGGGCCGTCAGGGGAAGGAGAGTGTAGCTCAAAAAAAAGAACAATGTGATGTGCACGCGGCTTTTGTCTTGTTTGTAATTTACTTCTTTAAAGGGTCACCACCAGGTCACGTAAGAAATTGTAGTTAGACACTTGAAGTTGTTGCGTGCCCAATGATGTGCGTTGTACCACGATAATTTTTCAAATTGGTTCGTTAGGAGCCTCGAAAACCATGATGCGAGGAGGCAAGCTTGATACCCTTGCCACTCGCCCCGTGTAACATCACAAGCGCAATTACTTCCCTGCCCTCTTCGGTATCGGAGCCGGAGGATTACACGCATACGCATCAACACGCCATGCGCATGCAAGGTCACGTGCGCATGACTTGCCCGAGCCTGCTCGTGCACGTGCGCCATCACTGTTGTGTCGTTTCGGCGTTCTCGGTAGTGTATTGCCTGTTTTTGTGGGATGGATCTCTCAGTGCGGGTACGTTTGGTGAGGTTGGCACGGATTATGCATCCTTACCGCGATACACCACGTCGCACCGCTGAAACGGCTGTCATAGACAATGCACCAGAAACACTCGAATCGTTTTCACGGCTGGTGCCGGCACGATGCGGGGACGGCGAGAAGACGAACGCATGCCAAACAGAGGTCGATTAGTGTATAGCATCTCGCTGCGATTCCAAATAACAAATAAAAATAAAAACACGCTAACATTTCTTGGTGTGTTTTATTATTTCTGTCAGCTTTCATTCAACGGCTCAACAACAGACTACACAAATTACACACGTCATCTCGAATAGTTCTCGCAATGTCACGTGCTACGCTCTCAATCAGGTCCTTCTTAATGTGCTGGATGTAGCCAGGAAACGGGACATTTTTCGTCTGGTTTTCGGGATATAGCCAGCATTTAACCAGGACCTGATTAAGAGTGTACGGCAAGCGACGTCAGAGCACCAATGTCTACGTAAAGGAGTGACGTAAGAACAGGACCATTCCTTGTGGTACGTCCCCTGCCTCCATCTTGGGGCGCGCCCGCGAGAAGGGCAAGTGGGGTTCAGTTTAAAATTTCACGTCTTTCCGCGACGCGCCGCGTTGCAAATCTTGGCAGTTGTCATTGTGAGCGCCCAGTGCATGCATTACACTTTTAGCTCGAAATGCTCAAACCCTGGTAAGGGGCCCTATAAGGTGTTAACCGACAGGGGAGAAATCGACCCTACGCGATTAGATCCGGCTAATACGAGGCATCCCTCCTTTCTGGTCTTTTAGCGGTCTATCTGCTCCTGTGCTGCCCTTCTCATACACAACGAAAAAAACGAGACCGAGGGGGGTGTTGATTCGACGGTGGACACTTGACTCACCATTCCAGACAATAAAAGGAAAGACCGTGTTCTGCGAACCATGCGGGAAATGCATGGCTATGTTCAACCGTTGGCGCCTTTGTGCTATCATAAACAACATTTTTGCTTCCTGTCATAGGTATACAGGTCGCACGTCTTTGTATCAAATATTTGAATTTATGTAGATATTATTTATTGTGCCTATATTTACGCGTTTGGGGGGCCTAAAACGGTGTTTTACCTGCCTATTTTTGGCGCCTAAAATGCACTTTTTTAGTGCCTAAAAATCCGGCCTCTAGTGATGACGTATGGCCAAGTAGACTCCTTTAAAATCCAAGACGTCACGGCGATTGGTGCGAGAACTTTAAAATGGCGTTGCCTTGTGCATTTTCTTTTTTCGTGTTTTCTCGCTAACCATGCGTCATCTCGTGACAAGTGTGATGATTTTGGTATTGTGAAGGAGTAATTTACTAATACGAGAAATATAGTTTTTCTCTTTAGTGTCCCTTTAACAGTGGACTGCCGTGCAGAAAGACGTTTTACACTGTTCACAGAAATTTTTAGGTGCAGATCAGAGAAACACTTATGGCATTCTGCTAGAAGTTTCATATGTTTGTATTAAACCTATTTCTAGTTTCAGGAGTGCTACAGTATAAATTTCACTAAGACACTGAAAGGCTCCTGATTTGCAGTTAAGTATGTCTACTAAAGTGTTTTAGATGTTAATGAAGATTGGTTAGTGTAATTGACTTCTACAAAAATTTGATGTGCAGCGCCAAGGCAGATTTTACCAATTAAGAAGTCTGGTTTTCTATTGAATAGTCTATTCTCGGTACTTTTAAAGCTGTAATTACCGAAACGACTGATTTATGCATACGTGTTGATATTAGACTTAGTGGCTCTCCTTGCCTCTAATTTACTGTGATTACACTGTTGTAGACACAATGTTAATCAATCCTCCTGGTCCACATGCAGGAGGAACACCAGTCTCATAATGGCCTGATCAAGCTGAGTCAGTTTCCTGAAGGATATGTTGGCAAGCTGCAGGTGATGAAATCCGGGCGTGTACGCTTGGTTCTTGGTGCTGTATCATTATCAGTAGACACAGGCACTCATTTATCCTTTCATCAAGAGCTTACATCCATGAGGCTGTCTGAAGATGGAGAGGCCGATTTCTCGGTTCTTGGACACGTACTTCACAAGCTCATATGTCTGCCCGACATGGAACAACTTCTTGCAGCAAACTCCCAAGAAATTTCTTGAGAGAGGATGGCTCTTGAAAATAAAGCTTAAAACAAATGCGAGTGCCAGTGTCTATATATACATCAGAGTTGCCAGTTCCGCTTATAATAAGCGGATTTAGGCTTCTTTTTTTCGCCGAGTCGCTTGTAGAACTTTCCAGTCGCTTGTCGCATTTTTTGGGTTTATTCACATTTCTCTAGCAAATGTAGTTCTTTTAGCGATCATCACGTTCACCAGTAGCGCGTTTGACATTCACTGATAGCGTCTTTCTCGATGACTTTGTGTAGTTGAGTGTTGAAGTAAAAGATACGTAGGGGGGAATCAAGTAACATTAATCATGCACTGGAAAACACGCATTCAACCGAATAGAGACTACCCTGGAGACTACGTTAAAAAGTAAATATGTGCTTTCGTTCATAGTTGCGTATATTGTCGCTGTACAAAATAATTAAATTGATTTTCTGAACTCACCTTTGCATTTGAGTGACATCTTTTTAGTATAATTAAAATATTTTCAAGTATGAGAAAATTAATTAAGCTTCCGATTCTTTACGGCTTCTTTGCGAAAGTCGCACCGTTTTTTTCTGGCTTCATTTGGGATGATTATTTGCTTGTTAGCTCGGTAGCATCTGGCAACTCTGATATACATAGAAGTGTGCATATAGGTGAGATAATACATTTAATCTGTTCATGTAAAAATCATTGAAATGGCAGCTTTGTGATAATTATGGGTTAAGTAATGATATGCTTGGCTTTAGTTTCAAGTTAGACATTATAAGTATTAGTTGTGGCATGCTGTGTTATGAAGGAATGATCTAGTTGTAAGATTTTCAACCTAGGAAAAAATTCCGACATAAAAGGAAAGTTTGGTGCACAACTAATTTAGGTTCTGTGCGCTTCGGGTTCTGTGGCACTCTTTTTCTTGCTGTTGGTGTTTCCAATTTCTGATTACATTATTACTAAGTGCATAGGCCATATTTCTGAAATTTTTTATGTGATGCATATGCATCCATTTTATAAAGTGTCTTCATAGCTGGCAGTTAGAGGGAATTTAAGGTATTGTTTCCTTTATTAGCTTTAGTGAATTTGAAGCTTTGCACATTGTGTGCTCACGTAAGCCCAAGATTAATCAGAACACCAAGCTTTCAAAAAAAAAAAGGGACTAGCGTACAACATGGAGGATGTAAAAGAGAAGTGCTTGTTTGTCTCTTAAGCACCAGGAGTCTAACATAAGCCC
This sequence comes from Rhipicephalus appendiculatus, assembly GCA_030522465.1. Taxonomy (NCBI): domain Eukaryota; kingdom Metazoa; phylum Arthropoda; class Arachnida; order Ixodida; family Ixodidae; genus Rhipicephalus; species Rhipicephalus appendiculatus. The sequence goes on along the minus strand of JALIZH010032945.1, from coordinate 10,207,153 downwards.
ACAAGAAGCACTTGTGGATAAAGTCCAACATCAAAGGCAATTGGCTGTTGTAAGTTAGTATACTTGTTAAGGGCACCGGGTAAGCCCTATACGTCCCATGCATTTTTGGCCATTTTGGGGTACCGTTTTCTCAGTGACTAAAAGTCCCATTCACATTTTTACCACTAGGACCTAAATTTTGAGTTAATTGGCATTATAAAAATTTGTAACAAATACTGTGAGGTGCATAATTTCAATTCTGTTTCAGTAGTTGTAAATAATCAACTGATTATCTTGAAATACTTAGGAAATAATAGTACCTTAGTAATAAAAAACATGGTTTTGAGATAACAGAGTTTAAAGTTAGAAAACAGCTGAAAAGCGAACATACTTTGTCACAAACACCGTTCAACTATTTTATTTAGTAGCTACAAGCTTGGTAATTATTGCCAAAGTCAATTTTTCGCTTTGAAGCCTCTCATATTGCTTGCCTTGCTTCTTTTGGGAGCTGTCATGCAGCTCTATCCGCAGTGTATCGTCAATTGTGGTCAACGTTTTTCAGCAAATTGACTAGTTTTGCAAGGCTTCAACCATAACTATTTCAGAATTTTGGCTCGTGTGATACTGCCATCATTAAATCAAAGAACAGCATCCAATGTCGCAATCCTTAAGACTCTGAAGCCTAAACAAAGACAGCTAAGACTTTGCGACGCAATTCCCATTAGCTCAACACTTGTACCGGGCAGTGTGCACGCGCTATTCGGTCTAATTGCATCACAAATAATATTCATGTCCATTAGAGCATACCCATTGTCACCCTGCACACGATTCACCTCGAAGAACACTGAAAAGGCTGAGAGTTTCAATGATGAAAAGCTTGCTGGTTCAGTATTCAGCGCCTCAGTACGTCACCGGCATTTATTCGCATTTACAACAGAACGGTATTGATGGCCGCAAAATTTGCACTTGCTGAAGACCTTCTTTACCCTCAGCATCTCAACTTCTCGACAAGCACGACAAACACAAGCTGTAATGAAGATAGGAGCTGAAAGTGTTCAAACCGCTGCGCTCCGAAGGTCAAGTGCGAATATAAAGGTGCACAGCGTTTTTGGACTGCTTTATTTGTTACCCGACATTTTCCTATGCATAGCTAACTCTAGACGAGCATTTTGGCTTTCGTACATAAACTTTTTTTTTAAAAATGGGCCATAAGCACATAGCTCATACGAGGGGCTTGCCCTAGGGTGCGTGTTCACTCACTACTTGCTTTCTGAAAAACTGATTTTCAGCCACAAAATATACTGTTTAACAAAAGCACGAATTTGGAAAATATGCACAAAGGGACAGCCTTCGCAAATTGCAAAGAAGAAACTTTTTTTTTTTTTTCAAATTTTGCCCTACCCTGTGGCCAGGCAGGTGGGAACAGAGAAGCAGAAGATTAATTGCACATGTTGGAAGCCGTCTGAAGTGAATGAAGTGAAACTTTTACTGTGTTGTTAACTGCAATAAAAGTAATTGAAAAGTGTTAAAGTCTATTTTCATCCTGTCCAATGTGTAATCTCATTCAATGTTTGTGTACTGCACCATTTTCTAGTTGTACGGAATGCAAACAGCAGCCTGTTGTAAACACACATGATAATGGCAATACTTTGTTGAGAAAAGAATGGTGAAGAGAAGTGTGCACAGAAATGAGAACTACATGAAAAACTGGTTAGGTTGACCATTATTAATTTATTTCATTCCTAGATTTCTGCCCTAATGAAAGGTGACGCACGCACACATGTACTATGCGACGTGATGCATCTCGAAGAGCTAGGTGCCATTGGCATATGAGTAGTCTGTGTGTAGTTGTGGCCATATGGTTAGAGCATCGGGCTGTTGTGCAGGGAGAAGGGCTCAGTTCCATTGTTGTGTGCAAATTTATTTTATGTGTGTGTTCGGCTGTTCAGCTAGCAGTAACAGCTATTGTCAACTAAGCTGGTTTTCAAAGAAAAAATTCTTCACTTTAGAGGGGCCCTGCAACATTTTACCAGGTAATCATAGATGGCTTCATCGAAAAAGTTTATCGCCTCACGAATGGACCGTCACGAAAATATGTAGAATCCGTTAAGTATGAGTGTAGTTACAGAGATTTGTCGCACGCTCCAGGCCGCGTGCTGCGCTACAATGTTTGGCTCACATGTTCTCAGGAGCCTCGACTAGCGATTGGCATCGTTTTCTGACCATGCTGAAAAAATGTTGTAGGGCTCCTTTAAAAGAAAATGAACTTGGCTTGCATACTTCAATGAAGATGAAATCAGAGGCAAAAGCATGGTGTTGAGGTGAAAAAACATTTCGCTGCCCTAACTTGATAATTGTAAGCAGGGAAGCTTAATGTAAGAGTGCACCACTTGGGAGTTGGGCACTTCACATGTTAGCATAAATTTTAGGATTTCGAAGTCTTGGAGGAGGAAACAAAAATGATGAAAATATAGATTACTTGGTAAATTATATTTTGTAGCGACCATACAATGTCGGCACAATATGTGGGCGAAGAGAGAGAGAACAAAAATGGCTTCAGCGATTCCTCTGTCTCTTAACTGGTCTGTGGCAGTGGTTTCTGAAACCAATATTCTTCAAATTTATGCAAAACTTCTGCAATTCTGTGCAAAGCATGATAACACCTCTTTCACCTTGATGTCCGAGCAGTCTTGGCTAGTGGAATGCTGCACTTTGAGAGATCGATGCTTTTTGCACCATCCATGGTCCCTTGGGCTGTTAAGAAGCAGTGTTGGCAGTTTGTCTGTAAAGATATGCATTGTACCAAATTATACTCACTTCGATCACGAATCACGAGAAAACTTTTCGGCAGCCACTTAGCCACATTAATGTCTACAAGTTCGCTCTCTTTCCTCGCGCTATTTTTCACTGGAATGCGTTATCTGCAGAAGCAGTGAATGCTGCCTCGATGGCTTCATTTATGAAACATATCGAAAGTCAAAGTTTTTTTTTGATAAAAGTGATGTATATTGAAAATACCTCGATTTGTGTACGATTTAAGTGACTTGTGTATATTGAAAAAAAAAAATTGTGCAATTCTGTTGTCTACCATAAATCTATATGTACTAAACATTGATATTACAAATTTCCAGTTGTGTACCTATTATTTGTATATTATTTCAATTATGCCAAGCTATTCAGTGTATAGCTATATATGGTCTGATTGTATTCTTGTATTTCAATCCTGCATGGGCCCGAGGAGGGCCTGCAGTATCTGTAAATAAAAAAAAAACAATTGCGTGAAATGCGTTCGTATTCCCCAAAACAATATTTGTTAATGCCCACGACATGGTAGAAATGCGTGCTTTGGTACAAATGTAACCATTTTCGTGACAAACATAAAGACTTAAAATAAAAGAGCTGTGCTAGTTGGTACGTACTTATGTTACAAAGACTAGGCATGCAAACACAGATGCAAGAGAGAAGTCAAGACGCCAGACAACAGCAGCGTTTGTGGTGTCTTGACTTCTCTCGTGTCTGTGTTTGGACGCCTGTTCTTTTAACATAAGCATAAAGACTGTGCCATGGAAAACTAGCCAAAGGTGGACAAAATACCACTTTGCCTTGTCCGCTCTGTATCATGCCACTTACCATGTTTTTCAGGCGTGAAACCGTGAGTGGTGTAGTCGGAAGATTTTTTTCTGGAGGGGGAGCAATAACATCGTTTATATGGTTGCGACAGTGTACGCATCGCATTTCCGAGCTCCGTGGTTCATGCGGGTCCTTGAAACCCTTGAAAACCCTTGAATTTGAAAAGTTCGTTTTCAAGGCCTTGAAAGTGCTGGAATTTTTGCCAATCCTTGAAAATCCTTGAATTTCCTTTTTTCTTTTTTCTTTTTAATAAGTTTTGCTGCTCATTTCACAGCTTATTATTTGTGATGCCGTAAATATAGCAGGTGCCAGATGTAATGTGCCCATCACAAAAAAATAGAGAACTTAAGTAGCAACTGTGAGGAACCAACACCCTGCATTTTTAATAATATCTTGGGTTTTACTTCCCAAAACAAAGATATGATTATAAGAGACGCCGTAGTGGAGGGCTCCGGAAATTTTGACTATCTCGCGTTCTTTAAATGCACTGACATCGCACACCATTTCGCCTCCATTGAAATGTGACCGCCGCGGCTGGGATCGAACCTGCGACCTTCGGGTCTGCAGCCGAGCACCATAAACGCTGCTCCACTGCAGCGGACAACACCGTACATTTTTGTAAACTCGGAAAAGGCAGGAGCAGGAGAATGAAAAACAAAAAGAAATTTTGCATTGAGGAGGAGGTCGAAATGCTTACAAAAAAAAGAAAAATAATCTGGAAGTCGCTGCTAAAGAATTAAAAGCTACAACAGACTCGTATGCAGAAAAGGCAGAGGCAACTAGCGACCTGACGTGCAGCCTTAGGAAGACTGCCAAGACCAAGCAGCAAGAGATAGTGGACATTGATATGAAAATTCAGGAAAAGCAACAAGGCGTGGCATAATAACTGTTCCTTTGTCTTTTTTTTTTCTCTGAATAAAACTTTGCATCTTGTGTGATACTGAAAGTGATTATCTATGCAACCCTAAGAAACTATGATTGAAAGTTGTCTAGAAAGAAAATGTCATTGGAGCCGTGTTTTTGATGCCTGCTCAAGCGACATTACCGTTTTTCGATGAATTCTAGTTATTTCAAGCCTCCATCCTCCCCTGAACACGTGTTAATTGGGTTTCTAAAAGACAATGTGGCCCTTGAAAATTCACACACATAGCCTTGAAAGTCCTTGAAAACCCTTGAATTTTCGTCATGTAAACGAGCATAAACCCTGGAGCTCATTTAGCGACCAGAAGTAAGGGCTGGGAATGCATGTGTTATAGAGTGTCACTTTAAGAAAATTTGGAAGGGGCTAATGCCCCTGGGCTTGCGGGGAGTGGAATTAGCCGGGCCAGTTATTTGGATCCCTTGGGGTGCCCTTAGAAGCTGCATGTGCTGCGCTATCCTCCCTTACGGGTTGTTGAAACTAGAATCATTTCCTCACCGCAGTCACTACTGCTTCTGTAAACGAAGCTTAAATTCAGTAGAGTTACGATGTGGGTCAGGTGCGTTTGGAATAGATTGTCATTTAGTTCTTTATTATCTATTCTGGTTATTTCTTTAAAAATCGTCTTGAAAACACAATTTGGCCTGTTCAGATAAGTTGTCTGAGACTCTGAGGAGGTTGACATCACTTGCACAGAAAATTGCAGTGTTCAGGCAGATGTAACTGAAAATAGTCGGATATTAACTCAATCATTCTGTTTCTGGTATGCTGAAGCTAGAAATGATCAGCTGTGATGCCTCCATTGCAGAAATCCTAAGATTAGTAATGCCTGCATATCTGCCATGTACAGGGTGTTTCATGAAAGATTTTCAGAAATTCTTAAAATTAAGCTTTTCGAGAAAAAAAGAACCTCTTCTGAAGGAAACTGCGTACGGACGTCAGGAAGTATCTAGGATGTTTTAATTAGTCACCGTATTAATTAAAGTTCGCTAATTAACCTCTCGATTATCAAAGTTCGGTGGTTATTGCCAATGACGATTTTGTAGCCCTGGAGAATACGATGTCATATCAGTTTTTAAAACAAAGGAAAATGACTAAAGCGCTGTCAACCAGCCGTGGCGCTGTTGACATATCTCGAGAGATATGCCATATCTCTCGACTGGATATGAAATGTAAGTAACATCAATTAGACATGTAACGAAGCTCATCTAAAACTCTTATAGAGCACTAATTGGACCTATAAAAATCTCCAATTGGTCCCATACAACAATGTCAAATTCGAATGCCTGATACCAAATGGACACGTATAATGTGTTCATACATTCCGCTAGGAAGAGCAATAATCCTATATGGGTTGACCCCAATGAGGATTGCGCTATCATCTGGACTCTTCAAAGTTCCAATGGATGTGGCCAAATGGAAAATATACACCAATTGTCGTGGCCATTTGGAACTGTCAATTCCAGTTGGGCTGTCCCATTGAAGTACAAGGTTCCGATTGGTTTTAGATCATTCCGATTGGAGGCCAGTAGGTGTGTCCAGTTGGGTCAACTGACTCTTTTTTACTGTGTTGGAGAACCAACTGGAGTAGAACCAATAGGTTAGCATTCCAATTGGACATTTCAGACCATCCCATTCAAACCCATTGGATAGTGGGTCACACCAACTGCGGTCAATTAAGACAAAACTGGAAATCCAATAGGTGTCAATGGTTTACTTGCAAAAAAAAAAAAGAAAAAAAAAGCTATGTGGCAATACTTACGACGATGCGCCACGTTTTTTTTATTGCATCGAAGTTACGCTGTGGAGTGTGTTCAAAGAATACGTCGCTAGAAATGGGCGACACTCTCTTCGCGAGCGACAATTTCGGCAGTAGTTGACGCGACTGCGTTCGTCTATCTTTACTTTCACAACGCACCAGTGGCGTAGCCAGGGGGTAACACACCGGGCACGTGCCCCCCCCCCCCCCCCCCCCGAAATTTTTTTTCGCCATGGCATACATAGCGAAAAATGGCCATTTCAAGGAGGTGCCCCCCCCGAAAAAAAATTTCTGGCTACGCCCCTGCAACGCACCAGCTGGGCCGTCCAGCAAGGAATAGTTTCCGTATGTATGAACGATCGCGATCATCTACATGGCAACGATGTAGATGACCCCTCACATAGCCTCTTAATTAAAATACAAAAAACGAGCACGTTATTCTCTCCTGGCGTTTCTCGTCTTTGTGGCGCACTTCGTGACGCTGAACAGTGATTTCCGTGACGTCTCGATTGGTCCATAGGCCATCAGATGTGAATTGTCTCCTGCACTGCTTTGCCATGCAGCCGCCCACCCGTTCTTGTCTCGCATGACTATCGTGTGCGATCAACTGATTTCACTTCATTTTGTGTTTGCGACTGCGCAAGCGGCGATAACAGCGTGTAGCCGACAAGCGCGAAATCTTGATAGGCTCAACGCTTTTGCTGGCATTGTACACGTGCTTTTAAGAAATAAGTGGCGAGGAGGAGATATCGCCTGTGCGAAGGGTAGCGAAGGCGATGAGGAAACCACTCACTCGTCTTTGAAAGCGGGGTGGTGAGGGGCCCTTCAATCTCCGCTTGAGCCGCGATCGTCGACTGTCCTCGCACGCTTTCATTGGCACATAGAACATACGACGCGCGGGACGATGTGGACCCTTGGACTTCACACGGAACTTCACGGCGACGGCAAGAATGCGCCTGGAGTGTCCATATAAATGCTATCGTGAAAAGAAAAATGCCCCACCTCCCCGAAGGGAATCGTGAGGAAATGCGAATGCATTTCGCGCGCGCTTCACTCCATTTATATATACGTGCGAGCGAGCGGACGGGAGTGTGGGGCGCAGGGAGGAGAGAGAGCGAACGGCGAGAGAAGGAGCGGCGAAGCACTGCACCTACCCTCTGCTACACTCTCCACACACGCGGGAGCTCCGCCGAGCTTCCGCGATGCGAGCGCCCTCACACACCAGAGCGCGCTCCTCCTCTCCACTCACTCTCCGCTACTCCGCCCGCACCACCTGCTCCGGTTGGCTAGGGGCGAGGATAAGCGCGCGCGCCCGCAGCTGTTGCTATGGGAGAGGGAGTGAGAGCGGAGAGATAAAAAATTACACCATCTTCCGCTAAAGGGAACCATGTGTAGATGTGAAGCAGCGGGCGCTAACGCTTACACTGGCGGCGGCGTTGACGCTGGCGCTCATCGCAGCGTTGCGCCGGAGAGAAAAACTTCCCCATCTCCCGCTAAAGGGAACCATGTGTGGATGCGAAGCAGCGGTGAGATGGTTAGCTTGAGCGGGAGAAACGTCGCCGCTCCGTCATTTTTATACAGCGGAACTACCGTGGTGCCCCCCAGCGGAGTATGCAGCTGTCGCACTACCTGTCGCGCGCCTCTCCGTGGAGGCTTCCTGGAGCAGAGAACGGGGGGAACCGTAGGAGAGGACAGAGAGAGAGGGGACGCGGGCGCCGCTCCGTAGAGTAGACGATTCCTAGTGTAGAGTAAGGGGGGTGAGCGTAGGAGAGGAGAGTTAGGGGGAGGGGACGCGCATCCGCTGTGGGGATGTCGGACGCGGGCCCCGCGCCGTAGAGTAGTGGATTCCTAGAGGAGAGAGAGGGGGTGAGCTTAGGAGAGGAGAGAGAGGGGGGAGGGGACGCGCATGCGCTGTGGGGGTGTAGGACGCAGGACGCTGCTCCGTAGAGTAGAGTATTCCTAGAGGAGAGAAATGGCGTGAGCGTAGGAGAGGAGGGGAGGAGACGCACATGCGCTGTGGTGGTGTGGGACGCGGGAAGGACTAAGCCCCGCCCCAAACACATGCAAGCAAGATGAAGAATGGAGTCAACCTGGGCGACACACACCACCTGCCTAGCCATTGCTAAGCAGCCTCTCTGTGCTCTCGGCCATGACTCTGGCGACTGTAGTGGTGGTTGACGGCCTTATATTGTACTACACTGTTCTCGTTCGCATAGTGGGTGCTTCCCTACTTCATGAAAGTGGCCGGACGCGGGAGGGACGGACATAGCCCCGAGCATAAGATGCTTCGCATCTAAAACTGGGGATGCGTAAAGCAAGCAGCGATGGAGCGGTGTTTCCTACTGGAGCATGCCAATCGCTTCTAATGTGCAATGAGAGACAGAAGACTCCGACTGGACACAGAGACTCGCAGTCCGCTTTTAGTTAACGCGCACGCTGCGAATTTTTATTGTTCAACAACGCACAGGAGAAATGTCCCATCCGGCACCACCTTGGAGGTCAAGATCCATTGCCATATATACGGGGTGGCCAGTGAACGGTTGTGCAGCGCGAGCAGTCGGTTTTTTCAACCAAGAAACTCGCTAGCAGACGCTGCCTGTGTCGGCGTCGCGAGGCGAGAGAGGGAGGGGGGGGAGCGTAGGAGAGGAGAGGGGGCGCGCGCATGCGCAGTGGGAGTGTGGACGCTGCGGGCAGAGATGCCACGAGAAGAGAGGGGGGAGAGTAGGAGAGAGAGGTGGGACGCGCATGCGCAGTGGGAGTGTGGACGCCGCGGGCAGGGATGGCCTAGAGGAGAGAGGGGGGGAGCGTAGCAGTGGAGAGAGGAGGGGAGGCGCATGCGCAGTGAGGGTGTGGTTGCCGCGGGGAGGGATGCCTAGAGGAGCGAGAGGGAGAGATGGAGGTTTTTTTTATTTTTATTTTTTTTGAAAGGGTTTGCGCATGCGCAGTAAGGGTGGTCACGCCGCACACCACCACCACCGGATTAAGCTTCGCCATAAGATGCTTCACATCTAACACCTGCCGGCGCGCACACCTCCTTCAACCGATCCTCCTCCTCCTCCGCGGACAACGCCGGACAACGCCGGATGCCTGACATAGCCCGACTAAGAAATGCATTCGCATTTTTAAAAAAATGCATTTGCTGATACGTAATGAAGGAGGAGGGCACCAGCGCGCGTCGCGGCGCGGTTATATTTAAAGCGGACCCTGAAACACTTTTTCAATTAATCATCGAATGGCTTTATGAACGTAGTTTATTGCCTCCCGAATTGACTGCCGCAAATTTTTTTGGACTCCTTCAAGTATGAGCGGAGTTACACGGATTTGTGGCACGCTTTAAGCGCTTTCTCTCTCCTTTCTTGTCAAAGAGCGCGCTGAAAGCTACGCAGAGGGTGGTGACGAGGTCGCAAGAAGATATATAGGCACCGTGCATACGTTTGGAACCGCCACAGTCGCGCGCTGCCTCCAGCGCTGAGTTGGCCACGGCAGCACATTTCACGGGATACGGGAGCGGACGACGCAAGCGGCGGCAAGCCACTGCGCCGTGCTTTGGTTCTTCGCTTGTGGCGTTTTGGTTTCCGTTTGCTTTCAAAGGACGTTAAATTGTTAGCAGCTGTCAGAGAACCGTAGTGTTAGCGCATTTGCTTCTTTTCGCCAGACCTCGTGCACCCTCAGGCGAACGCGGCAACTTAACATGCATGAGCTTGGGGCAGACGACAACGGAGGCGACGAGCCCGTTGCGAGAAACTGCGCGCATGTAGCGCGGGCCGCTTCGCTCACTAAACGATCATAGCTTATCACCCTCGGGCTAACGCGGAACGCGGTAGCAAACTCGGCGGCAGCTTGAAACAGACGGCACCAACGATTGCACTACCACGGCCGCTGAATGAAAAAGCGTTTTCCGTCGAGCGGCTGTGGCACTGCATTCACCTGTGCCGATTTAAACCAGTGCAGCCGAGCTTGTCGTCGCGGCGCGTGTTTTGCAAGCCATGGTACTGCAAAGTGTTCCAATTATTATTATATTTGGGTTCAGAGAGCTACGTGTTATAGTTTCTTCCGAGGAGCTAATCTGAAGGGCAGAGAGCTTGGAACAGCGTCGTGGAAGAGGCCTGTGTTGCTCGGCGGATCATCAATCACGGGCAGGTGCACACCACAGACGCGAATAAACGCGCCGGGAAGGTCCGTGAAAATCGAGGTAAGTTTCTTTAGTTTCGAATCTTTTTTTTTTTTTTTGAAGTTGTAGTTCATGTAATGTTTTCAGACCGATGAAAGCAGGGGCATCCGTGCGGCCAACTGTGACTGCCGTGCCGGAGTCGCAGGAAAGTGTAAACATGCCGCGACATGTTATGCTAGGCTATTCTAGTCTTATCATCCATCACTCGCGGCTGGCTGATCGCGTTTATAACGCGGATGGACCGTCGCTCTGACCACTGGCCAGCGCGAAAAGCACGAAAAGCATTGGCATCGGAAAAGGCATCGTTCCGCAGTTGAACGATCCCGTCAAATCTGCGCTTGTTGCCGCTAGAGGGGCCTTCATCCGCGGCGGAGTTACGTCTGCACGGAGACTATATGCTCCGTTCGTCAGCGCGCGTCATGACCTTAATTGAGCACTTTTTTTTTCTTCGAACGCGCGGCTTTCTTTTCATTGGGATCGCGAGAGAAAGAGAATAAAACGTTTCTTTGGTTTTCAGTCGGAAGATTGGAGAGTGGGATCCTTAGCCCGTGATCTCATTGGCGCGGGCCGCTGTCCTCGCACGTTTCACGAAGGCCTCTTGGTTCTTCGGCTCCGAGCTGGACAGAGCTGTCTCCCACCATTTTATGTAGGGTTGTGTCCTGGGTTGCATGGGTGGATTGTGTGAACATTCCCGTACAATGTGTGCTACAGGGTGGCTCTTTTCTGTGGTGCGAGTGTGTCGGGATCTATCGTAGATGGTATGTATGGGTTAGGGTAGGAGTGTGTCTGCAGGCGACGCCGCGCTACCTGGGATTCTTTACTGACGTTGGGTCCCGGGGGTGGAAGTTGCCGTTTTTCGAGTCTTTGGTGTAGAATTTCTGTATATATGAGAAGCGGGTGCATACGCATATATAGCCGAGGGTGGGTGCGATTTGCTGGGGTCGGAGGTCCGGAAGAGTAATACTAGGGCCGAGGCGTGGGCGATCTCATTGCCTCTAACTCCTCAGTGGCCGGGTATTCATATCAGCTGTTCCTACTCTCCCGCTGAGCGTGATGGCGATAGCTGTGCGAGGATTCGGTGCGCAATGGGGCCAATGTAGCCGTTGCTGAAATTTCGCTTGGCTGCCTGTGAGTCTGTGACAACGAAGGTGGAACCGGGGTTTCGTAGGGCGGGGGGTAATTCCTGCTTCTTCCATGCTAGTTTTATCTGTGTCTTGGGCTGATATACAAGCCATCTGTTTTCCTTGGTGAATGACAATTGCCGTGTATTTGCCGTTCACTGGTCCAGCTGCATCGACAAGGAAGGCGCCCTCGGTGTCTGAGAATTTGTCGTGAGCCTTGGCCAGTGCCCGACGTCGATGCTCATGGAACTGTGGATGGATGTTGCGTGGTAGTGGTTTGATGATGAATTCCTGCCTCCATTCATGTGGGATACGTTTTTTTTCCCCTCCTCTGAATGGAGGCTTCGGTGCCACGTTTTGATAGTGTTTTCCGTCCCGTTTTAGTGAAGGCGAGGGGCATGACCTGATTCGTGTGGTGTGCGTGGAATAGCTAGGATGCGGTATTGTGAAGTCCCATTTGAAGCAGACGTTCCGTGAGTGTCCGAGGGGGGAAGGTTCAGAGCTTTCTTGAAAGTAGCACGTATGACTCTGTCTATTTTGTGCTCGTTTGCTTCAAGATCCTCAGGTAAGGAAAGCTATGTTATGCGACTGATGACAAATGCTTGAATGTGTCGCAGTATGTCGTGTTCTTTCATCATTTGTCAGTTCGCCACCAGGCTATTCATGCGAGAAATTTGAAGACAGGACGTTTTTAGTTTCTGGATAGCACTTGAGTTGTTGCCCCGATTATTGAAGTGAGTCCCGAGAATTCGGATGGTTTCTACCTCTTTAATTGGGGTTTCGTTGAGTTGTACGTTGAGGGGTGTATTTTCGGATGCCTTATTTCTATTCGCCCCGAGATCGGGCTATAGGCGGCAGCACCGTCACCGCGCTAGTGTGGATAGGCGGCCGGCGGCGCGCATACAACTGTACAGAGCGGCGCTCTTTTGTGAGCGGCGTGAGCCGATTGTCGGCAAATAAAATGTGCTGACTGCAGCCTACTCATAATATATATGTCATCCATTGCCGAATGAATGCACGAAGCTCGCCGAACGTTATTATTACTTTTGAGAAAAATGCAATCTGCCATTGAAAGGGAAGTACGCGCTTGGCGACTGTCTGCGTTTTCGCACTATGGCACGTTTCTTGTATTTTTATTTGTAAGTGTTGAGCTTGTGTCCCGCCTATTTCGCACTGCTATAGTGCGACTTAATTCATTTTTTGCTTCATGCATGCTGGTCTTGGATACTAAAAATATGAGAAAGAAAGAAATCCCATATTCTTGGTGAGCTGAAGTAACCGCGAATACGCATCCGCATTTTTTATTATTCAGTTTTCCATGAAATGGGCGTAGGACAGTTGATAAGCTCAGTCAGGAAAGCCAGCTGGCTGGCAGCGCTTTAGCGCGTTTGTTCAATTACTGCAATAACAGAATAAAAAGTTCAGCACGCAGCTTTCTTCGATGGATTATCTGCATGACAGTGATGCAACAAAGGTTCAGTTATTTGATGGGACGAAAGGTTTTTTTTTCTTTTTTCAAGCGAATAATGTCCGATCCTTCCGTCAGTCTATGACGACGCCACAAAAGCGCTCAAGACGTTGTAGAAAAAGAAAAAAAGATGACGTTTTGCGTGAAATTATACGGCATAAGTGTGAGGCACGCCGTCTGGATTAATTTTGACCATCTGGATTCTTTAAAGCGAACTCAAATCTAAGCACACGGGTGTGTCTGTATAAATTTCGCCCAATGTTAAAATTGCGCTCGGCGACTCAAGTTTAATCACCTCCATGTCATTCCATTTTCTGTTTTTAAGGGACAATTTAAGCACCGAAGTGTCAGATTTTACTACGCAGAAATATTTCGCTGTAGTGGGACCAGGACTGTACAATATAAATTTATCTCAATCACAGAGTCGCTAAAACACTACTTTCACGCAATATTTAATACTCCTCATGTTTGGGACGATGCCAAGTGCACTTTACGATGTGCTTCAACTACAAAGTGGCACCTACACCGAAATGATCCTGGCGAACGGAGGATACACAACACTCTCGGCAAGTGCACAAACTGATCTTATTGCAGTGAATATACAGCCGAGCAAGGTCAAATGTGTCTGTAGATCGTGCTAGGCAAACGTACAAGCAGTTAAACTTGCGCTAGCAAAGCGGGACAAACCGCGCTTTGAGGATGAGCATGGGGTACGCGCACATGCTAGCCTTATGTGGCTAGCAGACGACGTGAGGAGCAATCCACACTAGGCACGCTTCAGCCAGTGGCCACCAGGCGGCGACTCCGCTCGATCTCGGGGCGAATATACGAGGATTTCGGATTTGGTGGGGAAGCACTCCAGACCACTCTTGTGCCCTTTATGTTCTACGATGGTGGCAGCCTGTTGGAGGGCTTCTTCTGTCTGGCCCAGGTTGTTAGAGCGGGTCCAGATCGTGACGTCATCAGCATAGACTTGCGTGGCATACTTCCGGAATTTGAAGTTTTCCGGGAGTCGCATGAGGGCGATACTGAAGAGGAGCGGGGAAAGGACAGCCCCTTGGGGCATGCCGAAATCGCCCATGGTGATGGGTTGTGATTTAAAGGGACACTAAAGTGAAACAATGACTTGGTTTAGATTGATAAACTGCACTCTGAGAACTCTAATGCCGTATGTTTCACTATCATAAGTTCATTATTAGCGGAGAAAATCAAGGCTGAAGTTCTATTTTTAAATTTGGCGCCGTTATCTGCGCGCGACATCAGAAATTCCAAATGTATTTTAACACGAAAGTGTTTTATGCCGGGGTCCACCAAGATTTGAGTGACGTATTTCCGTCACGGAAATGACGTCGAAAAAATACGCATGATCAGAAGACAAAGAGAAAAAAAGTTCCGTCAGCGGGAGTCGAACCTACGACCTCTTGGTCCGCGACGAGAGATGCCGGGCACGCTATCCACTGCGCCACGGTCACAGACTCGGTAGGCTTTTAAAAAAAGCCGTTTATATCTACCACTATCCTGTCACAGTGCTCTTGGTAAAGTGAAGTAATGCATTATGACCGTGAAATGCACGATTAATTCTTTCAAAGCGTCGTTTCTACGCGTTCGTCCCATTCGGCGCGTTTCGAATAGGAAAAGTACAATTTTGTCGACGCATTAACACACTGCCAGGTGGCGACCTTACCCCTAGCGTCTTCCTCGCTCATAGCATCCGTCCATACCAAAAATAGCTCTACGACGCGCGAGTGCTTGGCGTGGCCGTACCTCCGCGTTCCTATCTGGCCCCGCGAAAAATTGCAGCCGGCCAACGGGCAAGACACGACGCGCGTTGCGTTTCCCTCTGGTCTGGCAGCGTTGTTCAATATAACTAAACATGCCGCGAGTAGGCGACCTTAGCCCAAGTTCGGCGTCCAATCAGTGGCGCTGTTCTGGGTGTCACACCGCTTTCTCTAATTCCGCTCCAACCGTACAGCTACCCCAAGCATCTATGACCACAAGGGCCTGTTTAGTCATTGATCATGGACATTAGTCGTCAGGATACAGATGTACCACCAAGCGTCAACGTGGATGCATCCACGTTAAACGGTGCCCTAACTGTCAAACACTAATAGACGTTGTGCAAGCTATCTTATATCAATGTACAGTAAACATTCAACTACTTCTGTAAGGACACGTTTCACTTTCGTGTTATACCGATTCCTATGACGGAGGGATCAACCATGTTTTCGTATTTTCGCGACATTGGCTCGATGAAATTTTCTGAAACTTCGTATGCTAGGTCTATGGCACCCACAGATGACAATGCACCTCATTTTTGTCGATTAGAAGCTACGTAGGACTCAGTAGACGCCTTCAGAATCTATGACGTCATGGTGTTTGGTGCGGGAATCTCAAGGTGGCGTCTCCACCCGCATTTTCTTTTCGTGTGTTTTCTCGCTTACCAAGCGTCGTGTCGCGGTAAGAGTGGTGTTTTCGGGATTGTGAAATTGTACTTAACTAATACGCGAAAAATCGTTTTGCCCTTTAGTGTCCCTTTAAGAACCCCTATGCGGATAGATACCAAGAGAAGGCAAACGCGTGAGGGGGGAGACAGAAAATTAGGTAGGCAGATGAGATTAAGAAGTTTTGTGGTATAACGTGGCAGCAGAAAGCACAGGACCGGGATGATCGGCGGAACATGGGAGAGGCCTTTGCCCTGCAGTGGGCGTAGTCAGGCTGATGATGATGCGGATAGAGACCCGTCTGTCTGTAAGAAAGCCCCGCACATACGCGTATAATTTTGGACCGCACTCGAGTTCACGTAAATTTTCCAAGATGGTGAAGTGTCAGACATTGTCAAAGGCTCCCTTGAAATCGATTGACAGAGTGGCCCTTTCCGCTGGGTTGGTTGACAATCTCATGTTTTAGTTGTAGGATGATGCCCTGTGCTCACAGGCGTGCACGAGGGGGGCAGGGGGCGGCCGCCCCCCTGGTCACCTGAGAGAGGGGGGCGCCAATTCTGCCGCATACATTCACTTAATAGGAAGGAGGGGCGCTGCGATGAACCTTCGCCCTTCCCTGCCCCCCCCTGAAGGGGGAAGGCCCTGCGCACGCCTATGCCTGTACTGACAGATGCGGACGAAATCCGTGCATAGTGTCAGACAGGAGGTTCTCTTCTTCTAGATATTCGGTCAGCCTCATTTGTATTGCCTTCTCTATCACATTACCAGTGCATGACCTGATGGATATAGGGCAGAGGTTATCAATATTGAGCGCTTTGCCGGCTTTCGGGATGAAAGTGAGCTCGGCGGATTTCCACTCTATAGGAAACGTTCCGGCTTCCCAGTACTGGTTCATTTTAGCTGTTAGCAATTGAGTCATGTCATCGCTTAGGTTAGAGAGGAGCCCTATCGATACTTGATCCGGTCCTGGGGCGTTGTGTCCTTCCTCATGCTTTGTATCGCCGCTTTAATTTCGATGACCGTGAACGCTTTTGAAAGTTCCGGATTATCCGGGCCTTCATACAGAGGTATAGGTATGTGATCTCGCGAGATGTTGACGTACATCGACTCTAGGGCACTGAGTAAGTTCTCGTTGTCGCCAGGGGGGTCGTGTATAACCCTCTGAAGGCATCTTCTGATCGCTCGTCTGGTAGAATTTGGGTCAATAACGTGGCGCAGGAGGTGCCAGGCAAATTTGGTGTGAAGAGATCCTTTAAGGGAGTGGCATTTTGAGAACCCATTTTCTTTAGCGAGTTCGATTGCGTTTTTCTCTGCCTTAGCGGTGAGGGCGGCAATATGTGTCTTCATTTAACGATTGAGCCTTTGTCGTTTCCTGCGTCTTGTGAGTTGGCGCCTGTCATCTCATAAATGCAAGAGATGGGTATCGATTGCTGATGCTTCGGGTGTAGTTGTGATTGTTTTGGTAACCTTGCTATTGAGTTGCAGTAAGGTTTAACAAAACTTTCCAAAACAAAAGTTTCCCGTCAAATGCAGTAAGGTGCCGGCCCATTCAAAGTATGATATGGGAGTTTGATGAAAGGGGACGTTTTCTGTCTTGCGGAAAGCAGCCCAATCTATTCGCTTGACTGTCTTTTGATTTTTCTTGTGTGTGCCATACGTGTGAATGTTGAAACGGTGACTCCTGAGGTTCTCCTGCGAGTTCTCTTGCGAGTGCGCGGGCATGTCACGGCATCTCGCGGCGGCAGCGGTAACTATGCAGTTCACAGGATGGCCTCCGAGACTGCGTGCCGGCAGGTTTCTATCCGGCCGTCCAAATCGCCGCACTCCCCCGCAAAAAAAAAAAAAAATGAAATGCGTCTCGCGCGCCCGGCTGCCGCGAGAGGGCGCGTTTGCCGAGGCGTCCGGCGGCAGCGAATGCCGCGGAAGAACGGAAATCGTGCGGCATCTCAGCGCGCACATTGGCTTTTTTTTCGTGTTTCGCGGTGAATTCCCGCATCAACCAGAAGAAGCAGGGCATGGATCTTCCAAATGCACTGAAACCAAGTATTTTTTTCTGCATTTTTCTGCTAATGCATTTATTCTGGCCTAGTTGAGAAAGAAAGCACGGCAACCGCTCAGTTTTCCCGAATGTGGATCACTGTAAGGACATTTGTTCTCGTCCGGGGTAGTAGTGCATTATTTTGTTACTGCCCGTTCCTTCGCAGCGAGAAACACCCCGATTTGGGAAATATAGGGGGGCTCTAGCACCCTTCCTTGCTCGAGACAAGTATGGGTGGAAACTGGATCCAGCTTTCGCCGGTGAATCATATGGTCCTCCTTTCGTCACACATAGCTTTATTATTTGATCGCGCACTACACATATGAGGCGGACAGACTAAAGCATGGGTAATGTTTGTGTTATAAGAAGCCCGTTTTGATGTTAATACATTATGACCCATGTAAAACCTACTGCAGTGATCTTCAAAATCTGACAATAATGAAAGAATAATTCAGATGCGACGCATTCATAACTTATTAACATATGTTTATAGGTTGCCAAATTGCGATGGTTTACTACGTGTATTACAATGGGCGCGTGGGAGTTCAATGGTCAAGCCACTTCGAAATCAGCTTCCACCTCTTTAATTGCATGTAATTGTGTGAAAAGTGCACATTCACTTTTCGCACAAAACTACACTCGCTCTTCTGTGTATGTCCTCGTCACATCGCAATAGACATCACGATTTATTCGGAAAAAAAGATAAAATCCTTAGTGGGCGACATTTCTTGAAACAGTTTTGAAACAGATGCTTGCTTGCACCAGTATGGGGATTCTCTAGCATTGAGGCTTCGCCTTCGTCAACCTGCGTGATGCCTCTTCCTTTTTGTCGCTCCCAAATGTTTCTCCGGCAAGCTAAATAACACTTCCCAGCGCTGACCGCTTCGTAATTTTATATGGGCAGGGAGCGAGCGAAATGCCCGTAGAAGCGTGCGTATATGCGTAGGAAGCTTTCTAGCGCGACCTTGGTCAAAGTAGTTCTTGCGCCTGTCATAAAGAAAGTGTCTGAATTGTCATCGTCGCCTTTTATTGTGATAGCAATTATATGGACACTCTCGGCTGATTTTTGCCGTTGCCGTCGCCGTCATGCCCCGGATATGCATATATATATATATATATATATATATATATATATATATATATATATATATATATATATATATATATATATATATATATATGTGTGTGTGTGTGTGTGTGTGTGTGTGTGTGTGTGTGTGTGTGTGTGTGTGTAAGGCACAAAGAAAAATAAATCAGAAGAAAAAAATTCCAAGGCACCCGACCGGGGATTCGAACCAGCGACCCCTGCGTTGACCACTCAGCCAACGCGCCATGAATGCGCCGGCATAATAACGGCGAGCTATTTTTTTTCTATTATTATAGCCAGTATGCCCTACGGCATAAGTTAAATAAACAGAAAGAGTTCTGGTTCCCGTATAAAGGCCAGGAGTGGTCGGTGCAGAGGACCGTGCGTCCAGCGCGTCAGGTCAGGTGGATCGACCGGGGTGGTAGTGAAGGCCGCGTAGGTGGCGGGTGCGAGCCTTGTGAAGGCCCGGACAGGTCCCCAGTAGGTGATCGAGCGTTGCCTCTGTGGCTGGGGCAACGCAGAACGGGCATGTCGTTGGGGGAGGCTGTGCACCGGATGTCCATGTAGCCCGGATGGCAGGAGTCAAGGCGGCGCCCACACGAATCCTCCTGAGCGCAACCTCCTCTCGGCGAGTTAAGCCGCCGGGAAGGTCCAGATCCACGCGGAGGAATGAGTGCACGCGTGGAGCGCCGGAGGGTTTCTTTGTGCAGAAGCAAGCTGTTCTTTGGGGACAAACGAAGCAGAGGCAACGGGTGTTGGACTTCTGCTGGATGGCAAGCGGCATCTGCGTCCAGTTGAGCCGGTGCAGTCCGGCGGGTCCACAATACGCGGATAGGACAGGCGCACGAGTGAATCAGTCGGTGTATATCAGAGGCTATATCGAGGGAGCCGGTCACTTTTCGCAGCTCTCGAACTGCCTGCGTGGAGTCTGTATATATAAGCAGTCTATCGAGCGACAAGCAATCCACCTTGGGAATCATGACAGTTAACCCGTCCCGTATAGCAGCGAGCTCCGCCAACACCGATGGAAACGGTGCCTCTGTAACATAGGAGCATGTATGTTGCGCTTCAGGTACCGTGGGGCATACGAGGCTGGTGTGCAAAACGCAGTTATCAATAGCTGCGTCTACGTATACCGCTAGTGAGTTGTCGATGGTAGTGACGCCACCGCGTGCCAGGAGACGCGCAGAGGGGTCATTCCACGCGCCGCACTTTAAAAGAAAAAGAAATATCTAAGAGCGTCGGGTTCTGCATTGCCGACACTTGCAGCGCATTGCTTAAACACAAAGGCGTAACAACTGTGACAGTTGTCTGTTCACGCTTGTCCTGTGTATACCTGCGCGTTCTCTTTGAGCGTCCTTCTTTGTTCTTCAGCGGGAAGCTGCAAGTATCGAGCTGCTTGTCGTTCGTCACGTGGCATTCCAATTTCTTGCTATCGCATTCATTGCTTTGCCCTTGCGGCGGAACTGTTACTTTTTTCATCGTCCGCATTTTTCTTATGCTTTGGTGGCGCAATGGCAATATCAATATCATCTTCTACGTTTTCTGCAGTCTAGACTGCATCCAACGCGTCGCGCAGGTGACACTGCCCCTCGCTTCTGCGACACGACGGGAGGTAGTTTGGAAGGGAAACGTAGGAAGCCACCAGGAGAGCGCGAAGCATTGTGCTAGAGAGGCTGGAAAGCTGCACGAGCACAGCTTTCGCCTTCGCCGCTGGATCTGTCTGGTCGTGCCAGACCCGGCGGCGTCGGCGACATCGCGAAAAAAGAGCATGACTGATGCCGAGTGCCGAGTTTGGTCGGTTCAATTAGCGTTCCTCTTCATGGTACGCTCGACCTTATGTCCTTGTAACGCCATCATGCTGCTTAAACTGAAGCTTTGCGAGGTTACCTTTTGTAGCTCCGGCGCTGACGTTCTGCGCAACCGAGAGGACATTTCGATGTCACCGCTGTGCGCACCCCGTGTTACATGTACGTCTATGTTTTTGTGTGGTTTCTAAAACGATCAGTACTGACAGTATACTACTAGCGCGAGGACACACGGACAAGAAAGAGGACGACACACTGCGCTGTCCGCACAGCGCAGTGTGTCGTCCTCTTGCTTGTCCATGTGTCCTCGCGCTGGTGGTATACTGGCATGAATGTCCAACAAGCCCAAGCTGCCACCCTTGTGAACCCTTACGATCATTACTGCTGTACACATTAAGCTGTCATTTCCAAGTCAGTGGAAGATTATATAGTAGCGCAAAACCATTTTTTCCACGCCTCATCGAAGCCGCACCAAAAGCGCGGCGGCTTCCCGATGCCTCGGTGGCGAGCGCCGCCGTGCGGTGGAGGTGTCGGCCACGCCCACCTCTGAAATTAAGTTCTCTGCGTGCGATTGGGATGGCCGGAGAGAAACCTACCGGCGCGCAATCTCGGAGGCCATGCTCACGGTGCTCAAGTCAGCCAATGATCGTGTACTTTGGGTTTATGACATCATTTGTCGAGAGAAGAGCGAGCGATTTCTAGCTGATTTGGAAAATTCATTGTAAGTTCCAGGCCGCGTGCTGCGCTATAATATTTGGCTCGCGTGTTCTCAGGAGCCTCGACCACCGATCAGCAGCGTTTTCAAACCATGCATGCTCAAAAAGGGTTGCAGGGCACATAAACAAAAAGTGTTTATGTGTCTTCCCTTGTCTTCGTTTCTTTGCGCTACACATACTTATTATATACCAAGACATGTACCAACTAACCCACCAATGGATCCTTCGAGCCCCATTAAGCCCAAACATATAGTTAACGTGGGTAGAAGTGATCTCCCCCGTATTTTGCACCTAAAGCAGTATTTAGAGCCATTGGGGTAAAACCTCACCATTATCACCCTACTCTGTGTCCACTGCAGGACGAAGGCCTCCCTCAATAGACTACATATTTACCCTATCTTGTGCGAGCTTATTCCATTTTTATCTCTGCGAACTTCTCAATATCGTCATTC
Organism: Rhipicephalus appendiculatus; assembly: GCA_030522465.1. Lineage (NCBI taxonomy): Eukaryota > Metazoa > Arthropoda > Arachnida > Ixodida > Ixodidae > Rhipicephalus > Rhipicephalus appendiculatus. Next base: position 10,185,564 of record JALIZH010032945.1, on the reverse strand, counting down.
TATCTAGCCCGCTGCCGTCCTCGGCTGCGTTTTCCCATTCACTGGTATCCATTCCGCTGCTCTATAACTGACCACCGGCCAGTTAGAGAAGCGTTGTAGTCTGACCTCATAACTCTCAATGTTCCACCTTCTCTTTCCAGAGCGCTCTTTTCTGTCCATGTTGTTTCTTCCTACCGTTGTCGCGCTGTAACTACGATATAACTAAAACACCCTCCAAGCAGTGCTGTCATTTTCGCTTCGCACCCACTTCGCGGACTTTCTGCGAGAATGCGGTGCAGCAGGGCCAGGACATGCATTCACACGTGTTTATAAACGTAAGCGAAACTTATGCAAAACTAGGGTCCCTCGGTAACACGGAAAGCACCCTAACGAAGCTGCGATGGCGGCACCCCACTGATTCGCATATTGCACCCTCTTTCTCTTTCCACAGTTCGCACTTTCTCGTTCGGGCGGTCGCTTTGTCCAGTATACCTTCGACAGAGGCTGGGCGCCGGTGCGGTGGCAAATATCGTTGGTGGTCAGCTCCTAAAGCTGCTCCCCCCCCCCCCCCTCCCCGCGCGCGAAGTTTTCGGACTACCGATCAGCCGTTAACTTTCGAACTCCTGCTTAACTCAAATAAATTAACCACTGCAACATCTAAACAATTAAACCAAGGCCAACAGTGTGTCACAACGCAGGCGTTCTGCCGGCCCTGTCTGAGCTGAACAAAAAAAAATTATTGCTGCTTAAACCCTTGAGGCAAAACTTAGGCGCATATAGAGTTTGAAGGTGCGTTGAATGCATTTCTTTGTGTAAAATGCGAACGCCATGTTTCCATTCTTCTTTTTTTTCCTCCGTAAAACGGTTAAAAAAAAAAAAGAAAAGAAATGTGTAGCATGGATATATGGCACAGGCAAGAGCGCCGGCGAAAGAAGAGAACGAGGACTGTGGCTGATGCTCGCGCTTGCTCCGCTTGACATCTGGTCGCTTCACCTCTGCCAGTTCGCTAATAAACGTGTCACGGGCTCACCGCTAAACGCATCCTATTAAATGCAACTAACATCTCGTTTCTCTTTGTTCTTTCCAAGTATCTTGGAAGTGCCTTGATGAAAACTAACAGACACTGCGATGTCAAGGAAAGTATAGAGGATGTTGTTTGTAGCAATTGTATATAATGTAAATTGTAATGTAATGTGTCTTGGGCATTTAATCTATAAATTCCTTTTTTTTTTTTCGCGACGAGAGGTATAGCGCCAGCTGATATAATGATCGCAGGAACACGTGAGATTTTCTCTGCACACATGTAAACACCAGCTGGTTGGTGCATTATGAAAAGGAATGAAACAGCGCTTTAGGCCGGACGAAGGGAACACGACAAACAGCGCAGTGTCTATCGTCTTCGTCCTGTTCAAAGCGCTGTTTAATTCCCCTACACGTAAACACTAGCTGTTCACTTCTTCTATCATGCTATAGCAAGTGAACTCCAAATAAATATTTCTCAGTCTAACGGGGAATTTGAATCCATCCGCACTACACGACATTCCGTTGTCTGTGATGCTGAAAAATTATACCACGAGGTTTCACGTTCCAAAACAAACGATCTGACTTTACGGCACGCCATATAGTGGGGGGGCCCTGAGTTAATTTGGACCACCTATGGCTCTTTCCACTTGCACCCTAAATGTAAGTACACTTTATTTCTTTTTGCATTTCACCTCCACGGAAATGCAAAAAACACCCGATTACGAGTTAGACGCAGGTTAAAGAACCCCAGGTGGTCAAAATGAACCCGGACGCCCCTCACAATGGCGTGCCGCATAATCAGGTCGTTTGTTTTGGCCAGTAACCACCAGACTTTTTTTCTAGCGCGTACTTATCCTTTATTCCTAATAGCGCATGTTTTAAAATATCTGTCTGTCCGGCGGGTTGGTCAGGCCTGCTTATGTAGCGCGCGCGCCAGGAGATGTCGGAGTGTTGGCAGCATGGCATATCTCAAGCGAGCGCACGCAATGACAAAATCAAATTTCCTGAGAAAACAGTGTATTAGAAGTTTAGCCACACGTTTCTCTACGGTTTTCTCTACACGTGCGTGCTCTTTCTGCTTGATACCAAGGTATTCCGCGCGCCCACCCGAATGCCTCCTCCTATACTCGCGTGAAAAAAAAAAAAAAAAAAAGCCTGACAGGAGCAGACTTTGTGGTTCGTCGTGAGGTGCGCACATTTTTTTCCCTTCGAATCGTTCGGCTCAATCAGACTGTCGTTTATGCGCGGACATGTTTGTCGTGCGGAAGGCTTTCCGCAGCTGAAGGGAGATTCATGCAATACAGCCCGCGGAGCAGCGCACACAAGTTTCAGCGTGTTTTTGCTGACACGCTTTCTTTCCAGCGCACGTTGTGTGATGGCGCGACATCGCCGAGCTGTCTCTTCAATTCGGTGCCAGGCGGACCATTCGAGTGATTCAAAGAAAAATGGAGCTGCACATCTCGCGACGCGCTGCAAAGCGTGCCTCGTGCAAGCCGCTTGTATTCCCGAGTGCAGGCGCTGGCCGCGGCAGGAACGAATCAGCCCGTGAACTCCCGGAAATTTATTGTGTCAACGAAAAAGGGGGCAAGCACGTGCGCGCGAAACTTCGATTGCATTGTTTTCTTGGGAAATTGCTTTTGCCTGACATTGCACTTGTCCGAGGAAGAAACATACGCGCTGACCGTTATTAAGGAATTTCGTGGCGCGATATATATTAAAAAGATCGGTACCAAGTGCCGGTACAGCGACTTGATTGTGATGCGCGTCGTATAAGTGGCGTCTCCGATTTAATTTTGACCACCTCCAGCTCTTCGACGCACGCCGAAATTTAAGTACACCGGCGTTCTTTTTTTTTCTTTTCTTTTTTTTCTCTCTCTCTCTCTCTTTTTTCTCTTTTCTTTTTTTTTTTTGCATTTCGCTGCCTATCGAAAGGCGTCCGCAGTGGCCGGGATTCGAACCCGGCAGGTAGTGTTATATAATCTACAGCTTATTTTGCTCAGTGAAAGCAAATGTACAAAATGAATGGCATAGTCACGATGACGGAATTTTCATCTGCGTTCTGTTGTTAGTTTGTCGTCTTTCCCCGTCTATTGCACCTTCTTCAAATACATGCTTAACGAGCTCTTGTGCTGTCCTGTCGCCACATTCACCCAAGATCTTTACAGAGAAAAAAAATAAATAAATAAAACAAACCGCCGCTCCCATGAAATTTAACTTAAAATGTTTGTGCTTATTACACGTGCTGTTCCTGCGCGCGCGAGGTTAAACAGTACTGTCTGACGTATATCTCATTGGCCATCATTAAATACGTTGTAGCTATTTTTTGGGGGGGGTGGGGGGGGCGGAGGGGGGGCGGAGGGTTTCGACCCCATTCATGTATGTTCATGTGTGCACTTTGCATGCGTGCGTGCGTATGTACAGATACAGAATGCAAATATTTAATGCGGAGCAATTCTTCAGCGAACTGCAGGCACTATCTATCTATCTATCTATCTATCTATCTATCTATCTATCTATCTATCTATCTATCTATCTATCTATCTATCTATCTATCTATCTATCTATCTATCTATCTATCTATCTATCTATCTATCTATCTATCTATCTATCTATCTATCTATCTATCTATCTATCTATCTATCTATCTATCTATCTATCTATCTATCTATCTATCTATCTATCTATCTCGTGATCGCCTCCTTAACTTGGGGTAGACGAAAATTGGTACGGGAGAGTAAGAGGGTTTCACTAATGGCTGGTCATGACATGGATAACGTGAAAATCCCGTCGCGTACGTCGTCAAACCCTTTCCTCCAGACACGTGTGCACATACCCCTATACCACGGACCGCGGGATGCGGGTATGCGCCACAGGTGATTTACAGTTTATATTTACCCAGGAACGGCGAGAACAGACATTGGTAATTTAAGTGCGAAAGCGTTAAGAAAAACTTGACAACGGCAGCGTTGACCCGACAAATGCAAAAAATAAATATCGGGGTCCCAGCAGGAATTGAACCCCAAGCGTGTATACTGCGTGGGAATCAAGTATTCTACCGCAGAGCCACGCCAGGATCTCCTAAACTGCTTTGGAAAAAGACCCTGTGCAGGCGTAATGTTTGTGAAACGTCAATTGTGGTTGCAGTGCCTGGCTATCTAATTTGATGATACAGGCGTCACGTCCGGGTTAATGTCAATTGTATGCTCAAGCGCCATCCACTGATGTTGGTCTACGTTGCACTAGCCGGGGCTACCATCCTCGCAAGCACAAGCGCTACAAATCAGCTTACCGCTTATGGTGTTGGTAATACCCATGTTGCTCTGGGCATCGTTACGCAGCTGCAAACAACTGGTTATATAAAACATTTGCGACTGTTCAACATATGTCTGTGCGCACAACATTTGTACATATCTTTAGCGTCATTTCGTAACGTCTCGCTCAATAAAATATTACACCACAGACACCTTCCCTCCACATGCTTCGCATAACATCGATTCCCATGGTACGTGGTATCTGCCGAATTTTTTTCGGGAGAGGGGGGGTTGAAACCCCCCCAACAGCTACGCCATTGAGCTGTGGTGTTTTATGTGGGCGTATACGTATTTTATTATTTTTTTTAAAGGCGAAAGCCTTTGATGCCTCACCAAACGCGAAAGTTGACCGTCGGCGGCGTCAACACGAGTGATGTAAAAAAAAAATCATTATCACGCGATGAAGTCACTGTGACGTCATCAGTACGTCACATAACGCGACATCACACGATGGCGTAATCACGTGACACCGTCGCTTGGTCACAGGGGGGGCCGATCTCGGAGGCGATCTCGGAGGCAGTGCAAAACCAGGTGGGGTGCGGAAGGCTTGCAATGCTCCGGCCCAGGAGGCAGTGCGAAACCACGTTAGGTGCAGAAAACTTAATACACAAGGGACCCTGTGAGTTTTTAGTGAAATATATTAAGGCGGCACTGGCTGCTCGTTCTCGCTTAGCAAACGAAAAGTAATATAAAAAAAAAGGAGAAAAGTGGAAATGGCACCAAATATGCCGTAGAACACCAAATGTGGAAACGCAATTCAACAGCACATAGGTCACGAAGGTTCAGCACGAGTTCGTGTTAGTAGTGTGAGTTCACGTGTACACCTATAAAGTCAAATGTTTTGTGTGGCTTGGTATTCGCAGATAAACACAGAAGAGACAGTGAATCACGCCTGAGGTAAAACACACGATCATACCATTGCGCAGGTTTGAACACATGATATTTATGTCAATCATCTGCCTTTCAGCGTAAACTGAAGCTTAATATTTCCATGACATACTTGTTTCTTCGAGAAAATTGTTCCAGGCGACGAGCGCTCTTTTCTGAAAGCCTGCTGTTGTCCGTGGACCAGTTATTTTCTTCCAAGTGAATAGTCTTCTATCTAAAAAGTAACAGATCTGTTCGCAATGCATTTCGCGCTGAGTCATATTGCCCGCACTCGAGGCGTAGATGGTGCACATCTTCGTCTGGGCGTACACAGGAACGCTGTGGACTAGACGCACGCTTTATCCTGTATATAGCAGGGGTCTCAAACTCACCTCAGCTAGCGGGCCGCAGTCACGCAAATTTACTCCTGCAAGGGCCAGGATAGTGAAGAAGGTAGGAGCGCGCGGGGGGGGGGGGGGGTAGTTTGTACAAAATGTCAGCTAACGTTGCCATTTGCGACCATTCTCATATACAAAATATTGGTCATTTCTGAAGGGGATTTGGCGCCAGGATTCCAACAACATATTGATACCGATCTCGATCTCCAAAATAACCAAAATCTGGACGGCGATTCTCAGTTTTGTTTCACGGTTATGTATACCAACACACGTTGACCGCAGGGGATGCCTCACGCAAAAAATGCTTAAGACCAGTCATATGCCTGTGTAGCCCATGAACATATATACTCATTAAAAGAAAAAAAAATCCATCGAAGAGAGTCACGCGTGGACCGCGGGCCGCTAGCGAGAGGTCGGCGGGCCGCGTGTTTGAGAAACCGTCGCGTAGGTGTTGTATCAAGCCGTAGGCGGTACAGCGGGGTTTCAAATTTTCTATTTTCGCTCAGATCTGACAGAATCGAGATATTTTTTTTTTTTTTACTAAAAGACCGAACATTTAGATCGTTTCTCGAATCAGTTGCTTTTGCTGAAGCGACAGGATATCTGTCTCATGAGCAGACGTATTTCATTGCGTGAAAGAGGAAGATTCATTGCCTCTACGTTATTCTGCGCCCGATTCGCAGCTGCGTCCGCTGCACTGTTACCAAGAATGTTGCGGTGACCTGGTATCCATTGGATTGTAATCGTGTGGTTCATTGCGTTTGCTTTTGCGTGTTGAGTCTCGTATAATAACATAGAATTCAGAGAACATTTTTCATTGCTTTGTAGCGATGCGAGAATGGCTTGCGAATCGCTAAAGATGGCCCATTTTTGCGCAGTTTCTACTGATGTTATAAAGCGCAACGCAGTTCCGCAACGGTAGATGTCACTCGAGATATTTTAAACGTTTTTTCGAGCGCCAAATGTGTCTGAGGAATTTATATGACACGACCCGCCAGCATAGACGTGGATGTACTGCCGATATAAGGTGCAGATCTGGAATAGTGCCAGCTGGTGTGCGGCTATATAATGAACATGCCATCTTTGAGATATTATTCCCACAACGGATAAACTTCCTTCACGAAAGTTTTCAGTTTTGCATGTGTGTATAAACACGCGCGAACATACATAAATCAAAATTACCCGATCACAAAATTTTCGATTTGAATGGTTAAGCAAATGAACATTTACTTCCAACCCGTGTACACTAAACACACATCGGAACTAATGGCGATTAAATTCGCTGAATCTACCAGCCACGCGAAGCTTTATCAAATGTACGCGTCAGGCAAGCATAAAGTAGCACCCATAAGTGGTCGTAACGCGCTAATGGACGCGAGGAATCGCCGACAACGCGAGTGGCAGCTCTTGTTACCATCGCGTTGGCAGAAGACCAGCCGCCGCGGTGGCCCCGTGATTACGGTGCTGGGCTACTGACCCGAAAGACGCGTGTTCTATACCGGCCGCGGCTGTCGCACTTCGATGGAGGCGAAATGCTAGAGGCCCGTGTACCAGCTGTGCAATGTCAGTGCACGTTGAAGAAGGTAAGGTGGTCGATGTTATCCGAAGCCCTCCACTCTCATAGCCCGAGTTGTTTTAAACCTTAAATTCCTCCGACCAGTATTACGAGCACCTGACCCCCTCAACGCCCCCCCTAGTTACGGTCCTACGTTAAAGAACGCCAGATGGTCGATATTTCCGGAGCCCTCCATTTCTAATAATGCAAATATCTGGGGTCTTACGTCCCAAAGCCACGATATGATTATGAGGGGCGCCGTAGTGGAGGGCTCCGGAAATTTTGACTGCCTGGTGTTCTTTGACGTGCACTGACATCGCACAGTACGTGGGCCTCTAGCATTTCGCCTCCATCTAAGTGCGACCGCCGCGGTCGGGATCGAAACCGCGACCTTCGGGTCAGCAGCCGAGCACCGTAACCGCTACACCACCGCGTCGAACGAGCCCTCCATTACGGCGTGCTTCATAATCACATCGGGGTTTCGGCATGTAAAACCGGAGATATTATTATATTATGCACTTAAGTGATCTTTCCGTTGTGCAGCAATACTAAGCGTCACTGACGCCGACATCACTGAAAGATCGCAGGACGGTATACGCAGCTCCGCTTGCACGGCCGACATTTGTGGGCATAGGCCGACAGCTTCCACTGCATCATTTTTTCCACATCTGTTTTACACTCTGAAAAGGAAGGGCGTACTTTGGGCGTTTTTCTACTACACAACAGTAATCGTCATCTGGCTTGCTTGCGTTTGCTTTCTCGAAAACTGTGGGTTCTCTTCTTTCCTATCAGACCAGCCACGGCAGTCTAGTGGTTACGGTTCTCGAATGCTGACCCGAAGGTAGCGGGATCGAATCCCGGCCGCGGCGGCCGCATTTTCAATGGAGGCGAAAATGCTTGAGGCCCGTATACTTCGATTTAGGTGCACGTTAAAAAAAATCCAGGTGGTCGAAATTTCCGGAGCCCTCCACTGCGGCGTCTCTCATAATCATATCGGGGTTTTGAGACGTTAAACCCCAGCAGTTATTATATTCGTTACTATCAAGAATGCAATGTCACGTCCATAGCGCGCGCGCTGTTAGTCCTGGAAGTACAAGGGGTGTTCAAATGAAAAGGTACGAAACGACACTGTGGATATAAATGAAGACTTTATTCAAAGTATACATGCCTGATCACAACGACCCCAGTGATGAACGAACCGAAGGACTCCTTGTTCCCATAATATCTGTGGCCGTGACGAGACCCAGTCCTTCACAGCGTCCTTGAGTTCGTCGTCCGAGTTGAAGCCTTCCCTTTCAGATGTTTTTGCAGGGGACCAGACACATGGAAATCGCAGGCGATGAATGGTGACCGGTTTAACACCTTCCTCTGTCAGAAATCGGATAACGCGTCGCTACTCCTTAATCGTCAAACTTTGCGATGTGAACGCCACCCTATTCTCACACGCACTGCCGCGTCAATTGGACGGCGCTCTTTAAAAGGGCCTCTGCTCCCCCCCTGCACATGCGGGCGCCCCCCGCATGCTCCGATCCACGACAGAGACTCCAATGGCATTCCTAGATGTCTCGCTACGTTTACCCATAGCGGCATAGGCATCTATGTTAATGGTCATGTTGTTACGGCGTTTCGTACCTTTTCATTTGAACACACCTTGTACCTAGCGCGCGGGGATAACGCACGGAAAGGCACGCAGGGTATAGATAACGTATATAGTGCTGTTGCAGAAAGGTGCTCGAAATACGCCATTTCTTTTTACACTCTCAGAAAAAATATAGTATTTGGGGAGCATCTTGCGTACTTTCCCTGCGTTATCACCGCGGTCCCGGCACTTCCCGGTCACGAAAGGTGTGCGCGCTGTCAGCGTGACATAGCATTCTTGATATAGGTTAGTGGCGAGAGCCTGGTTTTCAGGAAAGGGAACGCGAGCAAGCCAGATATGGCGTTATAGTCGTGTGGCAGAAATACACCCCAAATACTCGATCTTTGAGCTGGTCAAGTACAACCACAATGTACTTGACCAGCTCAAAGCGCTTGCCCTCAATGAAACATACAATTTTTCATCAAATTTGAGAAAATATGTGATAGAGATGATGCTGGACATCAGTGGAGTCCTGAATGTGGCCGCCATATTTTCTCGACTGCAGCGCCCCCCTCTAGGTTGTGAAATTTTACACTTGAAGCATACAAGTGGCCATTCCTTTCTGGAAGTTCAGTCGACTCTGCGTATGTGTGACACGTATCAGGCCAGTTCATTGCTTGCGTATCCGGAGATATTTTAAATGCTGAGCATTTCTTTGCCGACCAAAGGTATCTTGACCGTTTCTACCTATCTATCTCTATCCGCCGTCAGGGAACTCTGGTAGTCTTCGCCTTAACTTGGTACAAGCCACACTAGCATACACTCTAAGAAAAAGTCGAGTATTTTGGGAGTATTTCTGCTACACAGCAATAATCGTCATCTGGCTTGTTACGCTTCCTTTCTTGAAAACCCGGCTCTCGGCACATTCCTATCAAGAATGCTATGTCCCGCCGATAACGCGCGCGGCGTTCGTGACCGGGAAGTGCCGGGACGGCGGTGATAACGCCAGGAAAGTACGCGGGGTAGATGACGATTATAGTTGTGTAGCAAAAACTACACCCTTTTTACTCGAGTATTTCTTCGAGTGTAGGAGTACATGAGTGTATGACGAACAAGGTTAACAGGTCAACATGAATAACATCACATGCTTGTCGCGTACGTCATGAAACCCTTTTACTCAGCACGTGTGGCATGCACCCGCCTACCACGGCCTATGGAATGCGGGTACGCGCCACAGGTGATTCACTGTCTAGATAAACCCATCAACTTGAAGAATAGTCTTTTGAAATGTTTACACGATAGCGTTCAGGAACACATGTCGCAAAAACTTGATAGGTGCAAAGGATAGAATTCATGGTTCCAGCCGGAATCGAACCCAGGCATTCTGCGTGGCAGTCGAGTGTCATACCACAGAGCCACACCAGTGCTTCAAGCTGCTTCTGAAAAATATCACCCTATACAGCATCGACATATTTGCACAGCGCAAAATGAACGAGTACAGATGAAAGAACACAACACAGCGCGCCCTGTGTTGCGTACCCTTATCCGTCCTCGTTCATTACTCGTACTCTTATCCATCCTCGGTGATTTAGCATCGACAAATATGTCGATGCTAAATCACCGACTAGCCCAAGCTACCATTCTATCACCCTATGCAGGCGTCATGTCGGGGCAGCGCCAACTGTGGTTGCAGTGTTGGCTAACAACCTTGATAACAATGTGATAAACATTACTCATTTGCTACTATGATTCAGCAAGCTATAGTCATGCGCTGCTCGACCCCGGAGCAGTACGCCAACGACCGCTGCTTATGAGACACACGTCATCGCACCGTAGTGCGCACTTCATTTCGATAAAACTGACGTATATATACTCTTACGTGAGTAGCGATCCTACATTGAACCATGAGCTGTCCTTTAGGCGGCAGTGAAGTCAACGTTGAAGTCAATTGAGGACGTCGCAGCGAGTAATGGAAATGAAAATGATAGGTGTAACCTTAAAAAACAGAAAGAGAGCACAGTGGGTCAGGGAACAAACGAGGGTTAAGGATATAGTTGAAATCGAGAAGAAATGGACATGGTCCAGGCACGTAGCGCGTAGGCAGGATAACCGCTGGTCATTAAGGCTAACTGACTGAATTCCAAAAGAAGGCAAACGCGTGAGGGGAGACAGAAAATTAGATGGGCAGATGAGATTAAGAAGTTTGCAGGTATAACGTGGCAGCAGAAAGCACAGGACCGGTTTGATTGGCGGAACATGGGAGAGGCCTTTGCCCTGAAGTGGGCGTAGTCAGGCTGATGATGATGAAGTCAACGTGTCTGGTAAGCCCTCGATATGCGCACAGTTGCACGATTTACACAAGGGCTTCTGTCGACCTTGTAGCGCTTCCCTGCAAACAGACAAACAAACAAACAAACAAACAAACAAACAAACAAACAAACAGACAGACAGACAGACAGACAGACAGACAGACAGACAGACAGACGAACAAACAAACAAAGAGATGCTGCATAGGCACCTACTCGCTGGCTGCTTCGCATGAAATCGATTCACACAATGCGTGGGATCTGTCGGAATTTTTCCTAATCACTGTTTTGAGTTCCTATTCGTTTTGCATTTATTTCATGCTATGTTTTAATTTTTTTCCCCCCAATTGGTACGTATGACAAATAGAAAGTTGTTGGGGATTCAAAAGCCACACGCATAAGCTGTCAGTGTGTGCGTGTGAACCCCGTGGGTCTAAGTGATATAAAGTGCTTGCATCCTAAGTGATATAAAGTACTTGTGTGAATTATGGTGCTCCGGCAGCCGCCGTCAACTCCAGAGACGTTTCCTGAAGACGCCGGTTCTCGCCACATATTGTTAACAGAGAGCGACATAACAGCACTCTTTCGCCTCGAGGACCTCGTCTTCACAAGGGGCAGTCTGCTCGTGGCTCTATAACTGCAAGCAGCTCAATGATGTTTTCCGCCCTCTGATTCCACGTTCTCGATGCACAACAAAATAGAACCTCACATAATACTGGCTCTAAAACAATAACTTTTGAGGATCTCTTTCAGCAGATAGTGATTGAATAAGCCAGCAATTATACCACTAATTGTTGCAATGAAGTGGCGTGCTGGACGTCACGTCGCAGAAAAAGGGAAGGTATCTGGAAAAGTAATTCAACAGAATTGTATCTTCAGCCTGCTCATTTAGTCTTCCCGATTTATCAATTGAATCATCAAATACATTCTTTTAGTCTTCTGTCCATATATTTTCACATGTCCTAAAAAAAAACACTTGACGAAGGCCCAGGAATACAGCAAATGTAACTTACAACAGTCTCGCGTGCAGTTTTGTTAAGCTGTATGTGCGTAATGCTTTCGTATGAAACACCCCCTCATCACGAAGGCACTACCGTATTCAAATGCCCCACTCATGTAAGATCTTCGGCTGTTTTATTCAACTGGACAGCACTGCCAAACGATTTGCGTGATGCGGTTCACTGATTCTGTAAGTTAATTTTTATTTAAGAAATGCTTGACAAACAACCGTTTCAGTAGACGCAACTATTTCCCCGGTAGCGATATTGCAGACCGTGGATAGTTCAGCAATAAAGTGCACTGTTGAAAAAGGGAGAAATGAATGATATGCGAAAGGGAGGGAAATTTACTAGAAGATAAATATCGAATTTGTTACCCTGTACTTTATGGGGAAGGTGTAAGGAGGAACCGAAACGAAAGAAATAAAATAACAAGGAGAGGTGCAGCAAGAGGGACAGGTAAAGAAAAAGAAAGTACAACGAGCACTGTGCTTCCCGTCTCATGGTGTAGCAGCGAAGAAAAGAAAAAAAAAGAAAAAAAGAAAAACCGAACGGGAACACAAAAGAGGAGAAGAAAGCACAAAAAGGCGCAATTCTCCTCTTTTGGGTTCCCGCTAGTTTTCTTTATCTTTTTTTTCTTCTTTGCGCTGTTACACCATAAACCAATACCAACTGGCCCAACTTATCACGCTTCCCGTCTCACCTGTGAGTGAAATAGAGCAAACGTCAGGTATTGCGTTTTCGCTCTCTTTCATTCGATGCGATGCGCAAGCCATTTACATGTACTCTACGTATAAGCGACTTCACCCATTTAGGGTTTACCTACACGGTTGTAGCACAAGGCGGTTTTCTCAGAGTATTGCCCCCTTTTGCACGAATGTGGGGCGCTAAAGACATGATGCGGTGCACCATACTGTCGTATAGCTTTAATCACAAAAGAGCAGCTATGCAAAAAGTTCATAAAAGAAGGCATATGCGAAAACCAAGCCGCAATGTCGTTTGCAGCCAGTTGTGGACGGAAGACGCCTCCTTGGTCACGTTCGAGCTTCACGCAGTGACAAAATCGCATTTCCGAGCTATCGCTCAGAACTTCGCAGAGTAAACCTTCGTTATCCGGCGTTCACGTGGAGCAAGGATGAGACAGACATCAGGCTTCTGAACTGAATTTAATTTGAATCTATTTTTCAAACGAGTGTTCCAAGCCGAACGCGCTCAACACAGCTGTGTATTTGTGTTTGCGTACAGGTGTGCAACGTGTTTGCCACTCCAGAAACATAACAACAGTCCAAAAACGAACCAAAAAGGCACTTGTTCGCTTTTTTCAAAACGGAGCCAACAATAACAAATGTCCAGAAATTTGCGTTCATTCCTGGAAGCGACCAGCATGTGAGGAATGGCACTTGCGCACGTCTCAAATCTGCTCCTTTTAGTGTACGGTCACCGGATGAAGCTAGAAACACTGGCAAATAAATAGGCATATTTGGGCATAGTGCAGCTGTAAAGCGGGAACAGAATGAGGAAATCGAGGGAGATACACGTGGTTGATTGGCAGAAACCGCAGCAACCGAAATAAAGCGAGGCGGCCAGAGGTCGCGCACTCTCGTAGCCAAGGGAAACGAAAGCCGCGAAACGCGAACAGCGCGCGATTTGTGAAGTACGGCTGCTATCTAAAGATGTATTCACGCTGATGGCTGGCGAGCAAGCAGCGACTCCAGGTTAAAGTTCCTGGATGTGTTGTTTTTCTTTAGTCCTTTTGCTGAACTCCATCACTAATTTCTTTCTTTTTTTTTTTTTTCTCCAAATCGCTTATATATACCACCATGTGCGGCGACCAAAGTTCACACCGGCAAGCGTGGCCTTATAGCAACATTTATTCCCCATTTCACGTCTGTTTTCGCATCGAACGAGTTTTCGTCCTTCTGATTAAAGATCACGAAAAAAATAATTAAAGGTCACCAATATATAAAAATAGCTCAAAAACGAGGGGCGCAAGCAGAGAGTCTATAAAGACTCTCTGCTTGCGCACTTTAGTTTACGGGAAATTACTGCAATGCAGCACAATATTATTCAAGCCAGACTTGAAATAGTCTGCTATCACGCCTGCGCTTGCCTCGCGCCGCTTTGAACTTCCTTATTCTCGGGATGGCTTCGTATATTTTTATGATAATCTTACTGCCAATCGAGTGCGATCTGCTGCAGCGGCCTCATCATTTGCAGTGATGTCACTGAAGAGGAATAATGAAGAAAGAAAGAACGTGGTTGTGGCAGCGCACCAAGTACATCCGCTCGCAGCACGTAACGAAATAATTGTCCCTAGGACATAAGCCGACGTCATGTGCCAGCGTGCGCATGCTGACTCAACAGCTTTTGCGATTCCAGTCGCATAACGAAAAATCGAACAGCGAGTGGCCGACTGAAAGTAGATAGTCTTTCAACCACCCCGACTATTCTAAGCCGTTGTTTTGAAGTCCGTAGCGCGATCTCTGCGGCTCGCCAATGTGAACGTGCCTTGACCTCGGCGCTGAGGCTCGTTGCATGTCCCGTGGGTCGGCGCGCGTGTGAATATGTGGCGTGCGTGTGTACCGTGCGCGCTTTTACGTCGCATAATAAGAAACGTCGACACTGTTTATTTACAGAAACTGTCCAGTGGGTCCATTCCACATGTATACATGCACAGAAGCAGCTGAAAAGTTCACTTGCATTAAAGAAAAAAAAAAGAGACAGAAACGAAAAACAAGGCGCCCTTTACAGTAAAACAGCGAGCTTTTTTCAGAGGCTACCTGTTTAACAGAAAGCGCAGGCTCGTCACCAGCGTTTAACAAACAGCCGCACGTGGCGCACTCAAGCGCTGGAGAAAGTTACCGACAGCTAGCTTTCACAAACAGGAAAGTCGTCTCACATTTGGCACGAACGATTTTCGGCACACACACTATCAAGCAGTGGCCGTTCACGGCACAGCAAGGCCTATTGCCCAATCCCGGCACACCATACAAAGTTGAAGGCGCTCTCCGCACCCAGCTCCACGGATCGGCTAGAGAAGCGCCAAAGCGTTGTCAGAGGCGCAAAAGCTCATGGGAAACAAGCACACGGTTCGCGCCCGAAAGTGCTGCTCAAAAGTCGGACTTCAGAGCGCTTTAGAAGTGAGCTCTGTAGCAGAAACCAATGAGCAGGAATAAGAAAACAAAAGCGTAATACGGATGAGGGTTAAACATGTTGCCTTCTCACACTGTAGTGTACGACCCTCGCGCTGCACGCACCAAAGTACGAGTGAAGTTCAATGGTGACGCCTATACTTGTAATAAACAAAGGTGGTGGTGTACAGCAGTGTAAAAATACGACACCAACGAGAATAGACTTTCCTCTCAGATGCGCGAGCCGCAACAATAAAATGAAACGTGAGAAGTGGCATACTCACGGTCCCCTGAGCAGCGCAACTTGTGCCGTGTGTATCGCGGTTAGCGTTCTACCTGACCAGGGTAGGCGAGAGATAAGTGCATGTGCTTGTAGAAATACCGTGGCTATCTGACCGCGACGTGCACCGCTTTTACGAGCGAAACAGCGCGTATTTCCGAATATTCTATATGCGAATAAAGAGTGTGCTTAAGCCGCACGAATACCCGGAACGTTAAACATGCTTTGTAAACCCTGCTTGTTCTTTGATTTCGCAATATCCTATTTCCTGAATCGCTGTTCCTGCTTCCTCACTAAATGTGTCGACTGCACTTGGCTGTGAGTAACGATGCGCCGTGAACTGTCAGTTCACAGGCCACGACTACACAGTAGCCTTAGACCAAATACTTTTACGTAGCGATATTAATATCGCTACCCTGTTCAAAACGGAGAAGTGGCCCGAATCGCTCTCTGACATTACATTTTCTGAGCAACACTTTTTGTGGAGGCAACGGTGCATCCCTTTAACGTAAAATAAAGACAAGCTGCTCGTCTACACACGCACTTACACACCCACGTTGCTTTAAGCGCTATACACACATCTAGACGCCTTTTCTCCGTCGTTGCGAAGAATTTTGAACCCTCTTTACTGTATGGCTTCGCAAGGAGGAGACCGGAAAGTGAAAGACAGCGGACTGCGATCAGTCATTTCCTAAGAGCTTGCGCAACCTGTACAGAGGCAATCGTAACGGTGTGTATCGCCTTGCACGGAACGTCGCTTGCATACGCGAAAAGACTATTCTCAGCTTTTAATACCTTGAACGAACTATACGAAAGGTGTCCAAAAACACCACAGCTGCTTAAGTTACATCCGCATCATGCATGCGCGTAACCGTCTGTGTTTCTTAGATTTGTTTTCGCCGTAACTATTTGGCAACTATATACTTCGGCCTCTAACTTGCTATTTCTTGAGTTGAAAATGCGCACCTTTCTGCAGAGTTACTCTGCAACCGTAAACAGCGCTGTGCTGAATATCACTTATGTTAGCAGCAACGAGAAATAACTAACTCGCTCACAGTTTGTATTATGGTCGGCAATGGTAAATTCCGTGACCAAGGTTTATAAATTGTAACACGTTTTGGAGCGCTAATGCGTGGCCGTTCCTATTGGCGATAGGTCTGCGTTATCGCCCGAACAAATGCAAAAAAGGCAACTGTGTAGCAGAAAGGAGATAAACACCGATGTCGGTAACAATTACACTGGTACCTTACAAGTTACGGAAAGTGACTACAGTCGAAGTTAGTCGAAATTCCAATTGCGTAACTGCGTTAATGGTATTTTAGTTAAAAGTCTCGATGGCTTACGCCCAGCCATCCTCACAGTGAAGCGACCGTGTATTGAACTATAAGAATGCCAATCTGACGAAATGCGCTTCGAGAAACTCCGAAAAGGCGGCAGTGCCAGGAGTTCTCGTTTCCTTTTGCTGAAAAAAAAAAAATGCACAGCAAGTTTTCCCTCTGCGTTCACACGATACTCC
The DNA here is from genome assembly GCA_030522465.1 of Rhipicephalus appendiculatus. Classification (NCBI taxonomy): domain Eukaryota; kingdom Metazoa; phylum Arthropoda; class Arachnida; order Ixodida; family Ixodidae; genus Rhipicephalus; species Rhipicephalus appendiculatus. The sequence continues at coordinate 10,168,621 of JALIZH010032945.1, read as the reverse complement.
AGGTACACTGAGACCCATAAATAATGGTAACGAAGGGATAAAATCCGCAACTGCACACTACAGTCCTCACTTTACACGTCGCTCGTGTCAGCTTGCACGCGTGCAAACTGGCAAAGCACAGGAAAGTGATAACATTTGACTTGAGCACTGTTGGCACGTCAGCCACGCTGTTCGATTGCCCATACCCAGCCCAAGAATAGAGGCATGGAAAAGTCTGCACCAATGTAGCGCAATAAGAGCCCGCACCTTTACGAGCCCACATCTTTGTACGTTTCCACCCTGCACCAGTGGTACGCCGCAGTTCATCTCCGGTCGTTCGGTGCAAAAAGGAAAAAAAAAATCTACTCACTGTCCACTAATATTAGTACCACTATTTGGAAATCACGCTCTGCCTACACCTGCGCCGTGTCTACCACTCCAGTCTTATGTTTTAACATCTTTTGTACACCTCTTCCTAGCGGGGATGTTTAGTCAACCTCTTGACATAGGACTATCTTCCTAATAGCGCTTGCAGAACAGAGCACTGCTAAGCACACGTGCGATGACATAAGAGCGAGCGAACTTCCTGAACACACTATTAACAGCCAACGGACACACCGGGAAGCCCGTGCGCTCGCTTGCAAATCTGAAAACAGCCCAAAAGCGTGCAGAAAAGAAAACAAGGGCAAGACATGCCACGAGGCTGCGCAAACGCCCATTCGGTTGATTCCAGGTTAACAAGACACACAACCGACTAGCTCAGACACGATCTCTTTTTCTGCGCACTCACTGTGTTCAATGACTACTCTTTTTTTGTTGTTGTATCTAAAAGCTCAGATCGACACATACCTCGAAATATTATAGAAAACAAGCATACGTGTGCGACGGTAAGCTAGGAAGAAATTGGCCCTTGTGAAGTGATTATGAGGCATCAGCCTCTGATTGCATTATGAGATGATGGTACTCTCCCACACTGAGCTGCTCTGCAAAGGTCGAAATACGCTTTTAAAAAGAGACTGGAGAACTTTGCGGCGACTGGAACGGAGGTCAGGCGTTGTCGAAGCGAGCAGGAACCGAGAACTGAACACATATTACAATTAATAAGCGCAGTAGAAATGGGTGAGAGTAGGAAAATCCCTATGCTTTCCAACAGCACTTGGCACCCTTACCGCTTGTCTTCACGCCAAGTACGGGTGCTTTGCAGTTTGATTTGCTGGCTTATGTTATATGGCGCCAGCTATTCCAAACTAAGAAAAGGCTATCTGCAGAGCTCAGACAAAAGAAATTAAAACGAAAATGTGGCATGCAGATCACAGTGGCAGCCATGCGAAAGAAAGGGAGATAAAGGAGAAAAGAAAAGTTTTTTTTTTCAGCTTTGTGAACAGATTTGAATGCATACGATAACAAGAAAAAGCTCGCAGGCTCAACTAATGTAACGATAACCTTAGTGAACTGTACTAATTGAAATAATAACATTCCAAAGCTCATAGCACCTATATCCACAGCTATTTGCAACGACCCGAGAAGTAAATAGGTGGCAATAATACCAAGCCGGGTACAAATGTCTCTACACTCAGAAAAAAAAAAAAGAGAGAGAGAGAGAGAGAGAGAGCCTTCTCTATCGAGGCCGGCTTCAAACAGCTGTAACGTTAGTTTCAACACCCTCAGTATCCAATGCAGTCAGGCAACTAGGATAAAGTAACCAGTAAACATCTAGTAGATGAAACAAAAAAACAAAACAAAAAAAAACTCTCAAGTAGCTTTTTTGTCCCTAGAGACATGCCAAAAGGTTGACAACCAGTCCAAAGATGTGATGACTGTAGCTAAGCAGGCTTGTACGTATCCATAGTTGTTGAAAGCACCAGCTATGGCTCACACCTTGCCTTAGCGCAGACAATTCACCCCACAAAAACAAATATCTATCGCAAAACTATAGGCTTTCTTTTTGTTTCCCTAGCCTATTGTTTTGCGACGCGGCTGAGAATATCTGCGGCGGAGTATGGCCCAAGACTAGCTGACACGAAATTGGGACAAATGCAGAAGTTCTCTGAAAATATGATAAAATTCAATATCTAATCAGAGAGGTACTTAACACCAGCGTCAGAGAGGAGCGAACAACCATCTACAACAAAAACGAAGAGTGCACACGACTGGAACAAACCGAAAATTACATGCTCCCGGCCTCAACGGTGGCCACGAAGTCATCTGAACGAGCACCGAGACAACTACGCAGAAGCAGCCACACCGCTCGTGGACCACGCCAGGTCCCGTTGTTTGTCCCGGGCGGGAGGGACACCGCCGTTACCTATATATATATACACACACACGCACACTGCTATGTACACGGAGCGCCAGAGTTTATCACAAGGAGACCAGCGGCGAGCAGCGCTCAACTAGCGGCGCGAGGCTCGTCAGGCCCGGGAGTGTCAGGGCTGGAGTCCTTGGCCACGGTGATCTCGGTGGGGCCGTCGTGAAGCGGCGCACAGGCGTTGGCGGGCGGCGGTCGCTTGGAGGAAGTTGTGCCCTGGACCGTGACTGGCGGCGACAGGTCGGCGGCCGTAGGCAGCGCAGCACCCTTGTCCGGCACGGGCGCGTCTTGGACGTAGATGACCCTGTTGAAGGCCCTCCAGCGGCGAAATAGCTGCACGTACATCTTGCACTGGACGTACATGAAGACGAGGCCCCCCGGTGAAGCCGATGGCGACCACGATGAGCTTGGTCCAGAAGGGCCAGTCCAGGTTGCCCTCGCGCATCTCCTCTGCTGTCCGGTCGATGAGCACGTACAGCGACCATACCACGCATGTGATAGCCACAACGTGGAATGTGATGGAGCACAGCACCTTGCGCTGCTCCACCGAAGACATTTCCAGCTTTTCCCACTGCGAGTACGCGACACGCGCGATCAGCTCCGTTTGCCCACAGATAACTTAAAGAAGGACTGACCTTTCGGAAAGGCTTGATCTTTGTGTGCATGATGAAGTCGAACTTGCACAGCTCACAGCACCGGGTGTCTGACGACTTGATCCACTGCTGAAGGCAAGCCTGGTGCACGTATCGTAGGCTGCCTGAGCAGTAGCAAGGCGAGATGAGTGGGTTCTCCGCATCCGCCTCGCAATGACAGATGCGACACATGTCGCCATTGCCATTCGCCTGGCCATTTGACGGCTGCGAGGACGGCCGCCGCTGCTGCTGCACAGTTGGGACCGGCGGAGGCGCTTGCTGCATCTCGTCCTGCTGCTGCTTACACGGCTCATCCCCGGCCGGGGACAGCATGGGAGGCTGCTCCATGCTGTTCGCCTGCGAAAGCCAGCGATGACGATAATCAGCACGCCTCCCTTACACATCGGCTCACCGCCTGCAAGAGTAAGCGTGTCTTATGGCCAGACTTGATGATGATGATGCACGCGGTAACTAACAGAACCGTGCGCAGACTGATAGGTTAGTCGATTAGTAATACAGCAACCTGCATGGCCATGAGGAGAAATGAACGTAGGTCCATTGCTACCAGCCGCTTTATGACCTGGTCCTGCTTAACCTTAAATTTTGCTGAGAATGTGGCTTCCATCTTTTGTGGCATTATGGGCATTTGCATTTTATATGTTTTTCACTAGTATAAGTGCTTCCGCAGTAGTGGCCATCAAAATCGTAACAACGGAAACGGTTTAAGTGTACGGCGAGAAGACGACAACGGACAAAAGGGAGAGTACACACACACGGAGCGCAACTTCCAAATATGCTTCACTTCAAATATGCTAAACCAAGACGACCAGTCTGCCATTCTTACAACAGAAACGGCTGCGAGCTCGGTAGATTAGACATGTTCTTCATTTTAAGAAACACTCAACCTTCGTCTGCCATGCCACAAACGTTGCGTTGAGCTGCTATACACGTATTTGGGGGGCCGACTTAAAACTGAACTATCGGATTCAAGTTAAAGACGTATTATATCACTATGACCAACGTAATATATAGACTAATATAGTACAATTTTATTGAAGTGATGAAGCACTGTTGTTTTAAAGTGAATATGTTCTTTATTAGTGGGTCGCCCTATGACGCAACCAAGCTTAATTTATTTGCGCGTGGAAATTCTTTTATTTTCGTTAATTGTACGAGTACCCTTGACGACGGCGAAGCAAGGTTCCTTCGATAATGCTTGGAGTTTTTGTTAGCGGAACAGCACGCCAGTGGAGCTTACTTGCTTGTGCGTTGTCACATTATGTCACTGGAAATTTTAGAACCTCGAGCGATGAGCTCAATAGCGGTTCAGCTGCAGCAGCAAGAAAGAGGTCAGTATACGGCAGTTACGCAACTTAATTTCACGAGTGGGCTTTCGTAAGATTTCGACAAAGGAAGCCGTTTAAGAAGCGGACTGCTGAGCACCGATAGGGTTGTATAAAGAGTAAATGTCTTTACCTCCTTTTCACGCTCCAGTTAACTGTCGGTCTTGAAATGGAGAGTCAGCGAAAAATATGCGCGGTCAAGATCGAAGCGAATAGCGGAAGTATACGTCGTTCCACGCGGCACAACCGTGTACGTAGATCAATGCGCCAGACTTTATACTTTACACTCGGCCGGGATTGTTGAACAATTTATAAAGTTTAAAGATCTCAAAGCAACAAAGTTGCTGTGAGAGACGTCGTGACGGAGCTGTCAGGATTATTCTAGCTACTAGGGGTTTCTTCGATGCGTACCCGAATTTAGGCACATAAAAGAATAATAAATTATGAGGTTTTATGTGCCAAAACCACGATATGAATATGATGGCACCTCATAGTAAGGAACTCCAAGTTGATTTTGACCACCAGGGCTTCGTTGTAAGCGTGCACCTAGATATAAGTACACGGGTGCTTTCTGCGTTTGGCCACTATTGAAATGCGGACGCCGTGGCCGGGAATCGAACCCGCGTCCTTAAGCTGCAGTGCAACACCGTAGCTGCTCAGGTACCATGGCGAGTGGACACATTGTCGTTATTGCATTCCTTCCTCGAAAGTATTTCAGCACAACACAAATGGCGGCTATTCCTAAAGCCCCTTGCATGCGCGCGACATATGTGGAACCACTGAAGCAGCCGAAAATGGCGTTTGTTAGGCTGCAGGGGATGGCAACATTAATTACCTGAGCGGAGATTTGTCGGGTCAGGTATAGCGTGGAACTGTTGTCATAAGCGAGCGCATATACAACGCGCCTGTTGCGGTATACGTGCCCACCTAGCGCCAAGAACAATAGTACTTTTAAAACACGTCCCACAACGTTCAGTTCAGGGTGGTACCGAGTTGGTACCGAATGATGAGGACCTGACGGTCATTCGCAGTCAGTGACAGTGACTCTCTGGGCAACGAGTGCTTGCATATTTGACTCAGGAATGCTGGCTATACTTTTCGCGGGAAGACAGCTCCAGCGTAAGAGATAACACGATGAAGACCTTCATAGACAGACTTCGGCCAACAACTATTGAACACGAGATGGAATTTCAAGACGGCATATACATTCTCACGCATGATGGAACGTTTACAGTCGCAGAGTTCAGAGCAGACATTGCGACTGCGAAGACCCTGCCGCTGGCCTCGGCCGTGGCTCTATAGTGTTAATGTTTCTTACTAGGCCTCACCACGATGCTATGTCCTTGCAATGACCCTCGGCTGTAGACTCCCGCAGCACGTTTGTTTTACACGCGCAGCATGAATTGACAGCGAAAATCAGTTCTTGCCAGCTGCGGCACACTTTCGCGAAGAACAGAAGCGCCCAACTGGGGCGATGTACATACAACGGCACATTTGCATGTACAGGGGCGGTCAAAAGTTGCCAGGCCGCGCTGCCATAGGATTACATGGGATTGACACACGGGCCGGTTGAAACATGCTTCGGCTTGGCCGCAATGATGCTTGGCCGTAACACGCTCTCTCTCTCATACGCACGCACGCGCGCACACACACAAGCAAACACACACACAAGCAAACACACACACAAGCAAACACACACACACACACACACACACACACACACACACACGCACGCACACACACACACACACACACGCACACATGCACACAAACACACACCTGCAGGATAGTTGGGCTAGTTGGTTTCCGTAATTTAGCATTAACAGTGCTAAAGAACAGACAGACCACACTCTATTTACTGCAGACGTGTCAACATTACTCGTTAAGGCGACATCAAAAACATTAATTCTAATTTTTTGCGACACCGTATACATTTTGCGGAACTTCTTTTCCCACGTGGTAAAGAAAGCCCACGGAATATGAAACATACCTCGTGACTACGCATACGGGCGTGTAACGACGACATTGGTCTTTGACGAGTTTTGTATAGAAAAGTAACCTGCGCCCGCATTCACAGAATCTTGTAACGCTAGAATTGTCCAACATAAAGATGGAAGCCGTCAGACTGTCTCAGGCACCTTATCTCAGTTTGTAAAACTTCTATTGCTATAGAATTGTTCGTAAGAGAAAATGTCAGCCAAGTCGTGATGCTGGACATATCGTTAGCTCAGGCGGCTGTCCAATGGAAGCGAGAGCTTGCGGAAGAAAAACTTTGTAAATTCGGCCCCTGGCCAGTAGCGCACCACCCTGCGCAGCGCGTCGCGCTTGCGTGCGGGGCGCGCCAACGACGCATGATGGAAAAGCTGCATGCACGCACGAACATGGCCACGGCTAGAGCGCACACATGAACATCGCCAGAGAAGCACGCGCGCCACACACGCAGAAGTGGATGGACAAGTCGATCACCGACAGGGGCGTAGGCAGAAATTTTTTTCGGGGGGGGGGGGGGGGGGGACCTCCTTGATCTGAAGGGGGGGCCAGTCAGGCTCATGGTCATTACGCGCCTAGTGTGCCACCCCCTGGCTACGCCACTGATCCCCGACGAGTGTGCGCAAACGATGCATGTGCGCACGCGCGAGGAGCACTCTCAACAAACACAAACTGATGGGTCATAAAACGTCAATGCTTAGCCCACAAGTGATACAATCGTGCAAACACTATAGTTCGCCAAGTTCCACATTCTTTCGCACTTCTGCACGTACGAAGGCGACAGACAACGCGCAACTTCAACACATTTTAAGATGTACTGTTCGATACAGCGCGCAGCCATCAGAAAAATCGAACGTATTGATTGCCATAACTCGCACACATATAAATATGATTTTGCGTGACAGCCAGCGCGCAGTTTCTCACCGTGGCTTGATGACGTCAGTGCATCATATTATCTCCGGTGCATTGTCTTGCTTTTTGACGATGACCGTATGGCGCTCGATTGTCACTGGTATCGATTTGTCGATCGGCGAAATGCGCGCCTGTCGTGCTATCACGTTGCTTGTTTACGTAGGTTCTCGACACGCGAGTTCCCTAACATGGCGACCACGACGATAACGTCAGTGCGAATCACCCCCCCCCCCCCCCCCCCCACACACACACATCAGTTGACTCTTTTCTGTCATCTCCACATATCATCATCATTGTGGAACAACTCGACCTCGACTAGAATAACGCTGTTCCTCATAAGTGGTGGACGGTGCTTTTCGATCCCCAAGTCATCTCGCACCTTCTCACTAGCGCTCCGTTCGGGTCATCGCGTAATGCCACCTGTCATGCCCGCTGAAGAAAATCCTGCCTTGTACGATGCCGCCGGTCCACTGCAGCCTCCGCCATCCGACCCGGCCATCAACAGCAGTCACCGTGATCCACCAGTGTTTTCTGGTCTACGCGGGTATGACGTCGAAGACTGGCTACAAAAGTACGACCTCGTCAGCGACTTGAACAGGTGGGACAACTCACAGAAATTGTGGATATCCCCTTCTACCTTTCTGATGTCGCGAAAACCTGGCTCTGCAACCATCACCCAGATCTTTCTGACTGGGATACGTTGACGCAGCAGCTTCGTAACATTTTCGGAGCCCCCACAGTTCGCGCTGAGGCAGCGAAGAAGAAGCTAGCTGAACGCCTTCAACTGCCCGGTGAATCATACACCTCGTACATTGAGGATGTCCTTTCATTGTGCAAGCGTGCAAACTACGCCATGTCCCAAACCGACCAAATACGCCACATTATTAAAGGCATACACGCCGTCGCCTTTAACGCCCTTGAAGTGTGAGCGCAGCAAATCTGACTTTTCTTTGTCATCTCGACATATCGCCATCACTTGTAAACTTCATCTGTATATATCTCCATCATTGTGGAACAGCTCGACTCGAATAAAGCGGTTTCTCATTATATATATATATATATATATATATATATATATATATATATATATATATATATATATATATATATATATATATATATATATATATGGGTCATTCCACGCCAAACGTCCCAGCCATTTTGGCGACCATCTCAAATGTATTCGAAAAAAAATCGTGCTTATTTGCTTTATTGAAAGCAATGAATTGCTAGAATATTACTGAGAGAAAAAAATTTTTGGCCACGTGGGTGCCTTCTGAATTTCCCAGAATGTCGTCTGGGTGTTGTTTGTGAGAATATTTATTCTAAGAGTATCGTTTGTTGTTTCTACACCAAATTTGCTTTACACATTAAGCAAAGGTGTTTGTGTAAGGTGCTTTAAGCCGAATAATATTAGTGCCAGTTTTCTGCCATGTAAGCCTCCAAGAATTTAGCCAAAATGTTCTATGTTTGCATTTTTTCCATTGCAATATTTTGCATTGCATGAATATCTGAGCAATGAATACTTGGTCCACAGAACATATAGTTCGCGCAAAAAATATTTTCAGACCCCTCAAGTTTCTAAACTTTACGGGAAAAAAATCACGAATTTCAGAAAATCGTCATTTTCGTCCACATTGTGACGCAATTTGCACCACGTGGTGGTCCAATTAAAAATCAGCTTTATACCTCATTCGAAAGCAAATGAACAGTTCTTCTTATATGGCAAGTTTTATCATTACAATTTTTGTTTTAAGGAAGAAAATAATTTCTGAAGTTTCCCATTGATGGCAATGGGGAACTTCAACCAGAAAGCTGTCCTATGACCGAATGGGCATATAGTCGTCAATGCCCGAGTGTTTCAGATAGCTGACATTCCAATACAGTTCATACCGCTGGTTTTAGGTAAGAAACTTAAACGTCTAAGTAAATTTTGTCTGGGATTGTGACATCGCTGCTCAGCGAAACCTAATGATTTAGGCATAGTAACGACGACCCTTTAGCTCTTAGTATACGTAGTATTTACATTAGCCGAGAAAAAGTAGTTACGGTTCGAGCGGAAACACAGCATGACTCTCTTTCACGGGTGAAAGGCAGGTGCGCCGCGGTGCTGCAGGTGGAACTGCCATTTTTTTCTTAATTGTAATCGAGTATAGCATATCAATTATTTTCTGCAGCACCTTTCACAAGCAATGTTTAACCACAGGTGAAATTGGCCAAATGCTATATAGCGTAGACCATAAATTATGGACCGTGCCAAACGCTACTAGAGATTCAGGCAGAGCACCTTTGGCTTGCACGATGAGGTGAAAAGCGAGCAGCTTCAGTGCGCAGATACACAAAGCCAGGTCAGTATACTTTATTAATACCGCGACATCGCTCACCAGCCAGGAAGCGTCGACGATAGTTAATTAAAATAGCACCACAGAGCCAAGTTTGGATATTTTTGTGCTTATACCTGCGGTGTCATAAGTACATTCGATCCAAGCAATTCACGATGTCTGCTTTGTCCAGGCGCATTAGCACCGCTAAAGGTGCGCGCGACAAACCAGCGCGTAGGTGCCTGTGGAGCACACAAGGTAAACATATCGTGTGCGAAAATATCGTGTCGGGTACGCAAGCGGGGCCAAAAGGAATCTTGAACTAGTAAAATCACTTGACTGTTAGGCCTGTTTTTTTTACCTGTAATACTCGCATGTGTTCTGCGTACAGTGTACCAGATGTGCGCTACAAAACCTGCAGCGTCATGCTGGATACGATGACACTGGAAGAAAAGCGCGCGCGACGTAATCTCTACGCCTCACCTCTGTCAAGTCCAAGATAATACAAGCGGTAGCTGCCATAAAGACGTCGCGTTCTGGTAGAGGCTTGCGAGGAGCCGAAGCAGCTGTGCATTCGTCACTGCAGCGCCAAAAAAAAAAAAAAAAAGATGGAAAGCAAACGTAACTACAGGCACCGACGTGGCGTCGATCATTAACCAGAACGAGGCCATAATGCCAATGCAAAATGTAGTAATACCTGGGACTTCATTAAAAGTGTGATTGGTGAGGGTACACAGGGAAGTGGCTAGCGAAGTGGCACTGGTTTATACTGTGAACGAAAGATTAGGGAAGCATGCTCGTCCGTATCCATGCGTTAACTCAGTCAAGCACGAAGGGATTTACTGAGGCCCTCATTAGTGGAGCTACAACCTCTCTTCCACGCAAGGAAAAAAAAATCCGTTTCGCTGTTTGTAAAGTGTTTGTAAATACCTTTCAATGTTCGCTGGAGCTCCCCCGGTCCACAGCAAATCGCGACACGTCAGACTGATCTCTGCGGCAGTGCTCCGGACACGTGTTCCAGCTCGCGCCTCACCGTACACGAGATGCGGCACCGCCACCTCGAGTGCAAAGCAGAGCTCAACACTGCACGCGCCCAGTTCCACGGTTGCCGGCGAAGCGGCCTTTTCTGCCTAAGCACGCGCATGGCGTTGTTTCTGAGCTGTTTAAAGCCGTTAGTACCTGGCGAATGTGAGGGCACCATTGTACGAGGGTCATGCAGAAGCAGACGTGAGAGTACCGTTTATGTTAAAAAAGCATTGGACGGCATTATTTAAAATGAAAATGGTATATTGTACTGGCATGTAATTTTAACAGCGGAGCTGTTTAACCCGACCGTTAGTCCGTGGAAAGCGAACAGAAAACTAACATCATCATGAACCGGCACGCGCTCTCTTCGTCTTCTTCTCATGCTTCGTCGTCTTCTTCACGTGCTTCGCTCCCAGAACACGTGCGCCGATTTGACCCGCGCCGGATGCAATTACTCCGATGGGCGAGATAACGAGTACAGAGACAGAAAGAAAGAGAGAAATAAAGAGACAGAAAGGGAAGACAGACAGAAAAAGATAGAAAGACAGAAAGGAACAGACAGAGAGAGAAAGGTATAGAAACAGACACATAAAAGAGAGAGGGAAAAGAGAGAGCAAGACAGAAAGAGAAAGAAACAGCGAAAATCAAAGAAAGAGAGAGAAAGTGAAACAGATAGAAAGAAAGAGGAAGCGAGAAATAGAGGCAGAGAGACGGAGAGAGAGGGAAAGGGAAGAAAGAGAAAGAAGCGACAGAAATAGAGAAAGACAGAAACAGAAATAAACAGAGACTAAAAAGAGATGGAAAGAACAGAGAGAAAGAGAAACTAGGCAGGCCACCCGGCTCCACACTTCCTTCAGGCATTAGCACCACTAGGTGCCTTAATTCGTTCTTTTCCACTGCCTAGCTATTTCATCTCTCTCTCTCTCTATCTTCGCGCTTATGCCATTGAGGAATTCTCGTATTCAGCTTCGTTACAGCATGTACCGTAGTGCGCCTCTTGTCTTTTGTAACATAGCTTATTTACAAATCGAAATATTACCCTACCATGAATGATTTTTCCATGAATGCTTTTTCAAGTTTAACCAATGGCGCTTAAGTTAAACGGAGTCGAGACACGCGTATGCTCACGCTGCAAAGTGGGCTTCATTCGGGGAAGTCGGCTGCGCAATTTGCGACGGAGATGGTGCAAACGACACATAACACGCACTCCCTATGGGTGGTGCATGTTTATGGAAATCAGTCAATAGGAAACTCCCTACATAAAATAAGACCGTGCCCGTGACCTTGGCAGATAATAGTTGCTTGAAAGACGTGGCGCAAGGTTACAAACGAGAAGAAAGAAGCCGCAGAAAGAACACAACTATTATTATTAAGATAATAGTAGCTAAGATACATTGGGCGCCGCCTAAATATCCCTTGATTGTTCTGCCCTGGCGATCACTGCGCCCATGTAGCATGAGGTCACGGATGAATTTGCCTTGTTGCAGTTGCATCAGAGATACAACGAAACAATCTTGACAAGCAGAGTGTAGGGTTATTAAGCTCACTTAGAAGTACTACTGAATCGAGAAATGCAAACGTATGCTAAATTGCAACATGTGATTACGCATGAGATGGCGCCACCTTGGAGCAGCCCTGTTTTAGAGCTACTAGAGGTGTTCGAACATTAATTTCATTGCTATGATTCAGTGCTCTTGATGCCCGAAGGAAGCACTGTTATTTTATATCCTGCAATTTCTCGCTTGGAGCGCATTCAAATTTAGTTTAGAAGTGCATGTACGTGAGCCAGCAGCACACAAATTAAATTTTGATTACCTCAAGCTAGATTTGTAGAGTCGATAAAAAAAATCTGGAACGGGCTTTTAGCACAAAAGACCGCATTGAATAAACTTGGACTTGGCAAGGGACAAGGTTGCTCATGTTATGACAGTCTGTAAAACAGTCAGTATTGCAGAGGTCGCGGCTTCAACTTGTGCCAATTAATGGATGCAGACGCACGAGTTTGTTGAAGCGTTCACGCTCACTGGAGGCGCCATGCAGAAAGCGTTGTTTTCCGAGTAATAGATGACGACACTCTAGAAGTTTTTTGTCATATGATCACATATTAGATAAAAATCGGGATTGCTTTCTCTAAGCGACCTATATGATTTGAGCTCCGCATTGAACATGACGCGAAATAGCGCCAACAGGTTTTAGTACAGCTTAAAGCGGATCTCTCTTTGCATGCTCCACCCGGGGCTGGGTGTGGGCGCATTTTTCGCTGAGTAGACGACGAAGCGGTCGCGAGCCAGACAAATTGGCCTAAATATACCCTGACATGTTGCATTCGTGCTTTGATTCTTTGTCTCCGTCTTTTATGAGCTGTCGACATGTAATACTTGTACAATATATCTACCACATGTGCCAGTTACCTGCTCTGCTCTTTGTAGAACTGCACAGCGAAACAACAAACGGTCCTAAAATACCATCTCTCTCTCTGTCACACACACACACACACGCACACGCGCGCGCCCACGCACGCACGCACGCACGCACGCACGCACGCACGCACGCACGCACGCACGCACGCACGCACGCACGCACGCGCTTACAAGTTAAACCGAAGCTCTCTTTGCCTACCTTCTTAGCTTTCTCGCCGAGTAAACTTGACTGATTCCCGAGACAGCGTACTGCGCCGAAGCGTGCCCGCTTGGGTGAGGAAGCGTGGGAAAGCTAAGACTACCGAAACATGCATTGTGAGGGTGTGCACCTGAGTAATTGAGCCGAAGCGCATTATCAAAGACAAGAAGGTGAGCCTTGCTGGGCAGGCAGTACATGTTCACTATGGAGGAAAATGCAATTCGGAACCGCGAAGCAAAACGGCAAAACGGCAAACGGCAAAACTACCGCGAAGCAAAACGGCAAAAAAATAAAAAAAATAAATAATAATAAATAAATAAAAAAATAAAAAAATAAATAAATAACTTGCAATGAGCGAGGGGAGGTGCGCGAGCTATGCCTTCCTTCAAGAACTTAATTGAAAACGTTTCGATAAAAGCTTCGCATATGTAGGTCCCAGCAAGTGCGTTGGATATGGCGTCTTCATATTTCTTTGATAAGGAATGACACACAACGGCCCGCCGCTGGAAATCGATGTAGTCGCGCGGAATTCTTTCGAGTGCAGCCACCGTTAAAGTACATTACAACATATCGTATTTCGTAACGTTGATGTAAGCCCGCTTTATACCTTAGCCGGTGACCTCTCGAACAGAGGTATAGCGGCTTCAGTTGGCATTTAGCCGAGGCAGTCGACGTGAGACATTCGACAACATTGCCTAAGATTATATGTGCGGCTGTCGTAATCAGGTGGAGTTCCTGAGTAAGCTTGTTCAAAAAGATGCTAACGTTTTCTATTGTAAAAAGTCGTCGCAAGTGTATTACACTGCGTAACATTAAAACGGGTCTTTCAAACAACACGCAGAGCAAAAACAAGTCGGTTTCTAAATATTGAATCCTTTTTGCACAAGTTCGTCTCTATAAAAAGGAAACTAAGGAAAACGTCGTCGAATAAAATAAGCATTTTTTTTTTTGCAATAATCAAAGAGGTCTGAGCTGGTCAGCATATTTATTCGCCATAATGACACGGTTTCTTGAACTTTTCGTGATAATCTGCGAAATGTTTTCATGTTTTCTCGAGCCCAGAGGAAAAGAAAATTCCCACATTCTTTGATTTTCTTCGTCTTCGGCAACATTATACAGGACTCGTTGTTGGCGAGTTAAGAAAAAAAAATGTCTTACGATGGGCTTTAGGAACTTAGAGCTACATGGTTACCGATGGTTAAAATTAAGAGCAGTAAGGTTGAAGGTACACGTAGATGGAAAGGAAGTACTGTGGTCGAGCCAAGAGAACAAAGTCATAAAACGGCGTCTGTCTGCGGTAACCACCATACCTGAGAGAGTCAGGCAAGAATAACTAATGGTTACGCAGCCGCTTGTTCATACGGCCACTTCGGGAGAACACAGGTGCACTGCAGTACAACGGACCCCGTCAACAACGCCCAGAGCAGGATGCGCTAGCAATGAAGGCTGCCAGCCGGCTCACACGTACATATAAACATCCGCGCGCACATGCCGTGGGCGCTGCTATGTCAAGGTTTTGGACGTGCGGTCGATCCGGTGCCCGACGTACAAAGATTGCGATTCCAGACGGATATATAAGGATAGACGCGATGCCGTGCCTGGTGGCATTCAATTTGAAAATGTTAAAATCTGTTCTCGTTTTATAGAAGCCTAGTCTTGCACATTTCTATTTATTTAGTGTGAGCTCTTCGATGGGCTTCTCGCTCTTTTAGTGTGCTCCTCCAATCAGATCACGTCTAACTACGTTCTCCACAGTTATTTATACACTTAGAAAAAAAAAAAGAAGGTTGGTAATAAAAATAAACGATCACGAAGAAAGAGGAAGCAAGCGTAGCTCGTTACAACAGAAGGGCGTCGCTGCGTGCCCACAAAATTACCACCCACCTCCATCTAACGTGCGTATCTTTTGCCGTCGGCCAACTCGGCACTCCGCGTCCGGTTTAGCGATGAACAGACGACCTCTTCCGGTACGGCCCGCTTTCGCGCCCCTGGCGACGGTCAATTTCGTGCCCCTTTGCATGACTGCGGCGCCCGGTCGTGAGAAGGAAACGCGCTGGACTTCGTCACAGACGCGAGCGTTTTCGCCACCCAAATCGCACGTCGTGATGGCGAGACTGTCCTCGCGAAAAGGCGCGTCAGGTAACTCGCGCGACGCATAAACAGGGGCAAAAC
The DNA here is from genome assembly GCA_030522465.1 of Rhipicephalus appendiculatus. Taxonomy (NCBI): domain Eukaryota; kingdom Metazoa; phylum Arthropoda; class Arachnida; order Ixodida; family Ixodidae; genus Rhipicephalus; species Rhipicephalus appendiculatus. The sequence continues at coordinate 10,153,320 of JALIZH010032945.1, read as the reverse complement.
AGCGTTCGAGGACGATAGAGTTTCGTAAATTAAGTGTTTCATCTTTGATAGTGGCTCGGAAATACCGAGAGCCCGTCGTGTACAAGCGCGCGCGGACGGCCCTGTTCCGTAAGTGCGGCGGGCCAATCCGTACAAAAAGATCCTCGTTTCTTACTTTGTGTGCACTCGTCACCGATGACAATGACGCAATGAACGACGTCCTTTCCGGTGGTAGACATAAAAGCAAAGCAAATACATGTATGAGCAGACAACATTATTTTTAAATAAATATTTATCTTTTTGCTGCCGTCGTTAATGGCAGCAACCGAAAGAATTTAACCTATAGCTGAATGGGCTGAAGCTGGAACAGCGTACACGTGGCCAAATTCTTTCAAAAAATAGAGGCTATATTATTCCTCGTTTGGTAGAATATCATTTCATGCCACAAAGGCTTCGCGAGTCCTTTCTTTTTACTCTTTTCTCTAAATAATATTGCGAGGGATTGAATTATACCGCACAAACGCTCAATCACGAAGAAAAAGGAAGAAAAATGAAAACATAGGATGGCTGATCTTAATGAGCGATTAATAAGTAAAAAAAAAAAAGAGAGAGAGGAAGGCTCTTGAAGCGTGGCTCATATTTCCAGCGAGCGCGTGCATACGGCAGTGCAGCTTCAGGCAATGAAGTTCGGATTACCACGTGGGCAAAGGGAAGTACGATAATTGGTAATCGCAGGAAACCAGAAACCACCGGAATCATCCCAAAAATAGAGAAACGAACCGATCCAGATTGTCCCCTTTCGTTCGTTCGTTTTGTTACGCCGCGGAACTTGTGGATATTTTGATCGTCGGCACGTCCTCGGCTCTTCTTGTAGCAGGTCAGATTTCGTACTTTCGCCTGACAGAGATAATTCTGTTTACACAAGGCCGCACTTTTTCGACGAGCAGATGCCTCGTTACTCGTTGAATTGATTAGGAGGGAAATTACTAGATAAGGTTATGAAAAAAGGAAAAAAAAAATACGAAGGAAAAAAAAAAGGGGGATAAACGCAAAATCAGCAGACCCGGTAAACAAGGCCGCTGCCGTGCCATGAACGAGAACGTATTCGGAGGTGAAGAGTATCGTTCAATCCGCATTATTATTATTATTATTATTATTATTATTATTATTATTATTATTATTATTATTAGTTTTATTATTATTACCATGATAATCATCATTCTCAACAACGACGATGACGTTACTCCCGACAACGGTCCTAGCCTTTTGGAATGTGCCGGCACCTGTTCTCTATAAAAACCTGCTTCCACTCGAAACACGCGATCAAAACACGTCTATTCGAAGTATCTTTCTTTTATGACGCACCGCACGAGGAAAAAAAGAATATAGAACGAAGGCAACCACTAACAAGCGCAAATTCAGCCAGACAGACAGGAAGTGCGCATAGGATTTTTGCTATTTCGCGAAAATACGCTTTATGCGATTTCAAAGACGCATTTTGAAATCGGGTCTCTAAGAACACGTTTTCGAGCAGACTTAAAGCAATTAACGCAGTCGTCGGTCGCAAGAAGGCGTAGGCGAAAATGCGTTCCGCAATGAAAAAGCGTGCAAAAGCGTAGAAATATTGGATTCCAGAGCTAAGTACAGGTGAACGCAGATATGCAATGCGACTCGTCCGAAGAGCACATTGATGTACTTCGAGTGTATATAATAACCTGCGCAACGATTCGTACGTTTTGCGGCTGAAGCAAGTTTCGTAACACATTTTGCACAAGTCCGCGGGAAGCTATAGTGGGTGGCAAATGCTTTCTCATTCGCCTGTCCTTTGCTCAGCTTCAGCCTCGCGTGCGATGACGGAAATCGCAGCCTTTGGTCTACTGTAGAACCAGGGAAGCGTAATGAGGTTGAGTCCGAGGGCACTAAGCGAGCCTCAAAAGCAGTTTCCTCACGGCTCGCAAAAGCATACTCTCCTCTCCCTTTCGCGCACCGCAGACATTTCGATGCAAGTGCATGAACTGTGAAATGGCAATCGGAAATCGCGCAGCCATTTCATGTTGTCAGGACTTGCGCTAAAAGAAGGGAGGGGGTGGGTGGGGTTATGTCAAGTAACCGTCTTGAACAGTGCAAGAAAACGAGAAAGAAAAAGAAGACAGGGCTCTGTTTTCGTTTTTTTTTTCCTCGTTTTAGTCTCACCCGCGTTCTTCAATACCTTTACTAGCAATGACATATATCGACAAGCCCAAACTGTCCCGGTAGTGAGCTTTACCTTCGGTATATCAATGTATGCGTTATGTTCCTGAACGATCAAGTAAGCTTGCTTGCTGGAGCGTCATTTCTCGAAACGATAAAGCGGTATTTCAAAACTAAAACTTCCATTTCAGTCTTCCATGTCAAGCTGGACCTTGTTCAGTCAGTGTCAAATGTCTAGAGGCCACGAGTCACAAGAAAGAGCTAAATATCCCCGCTGCTTCGGCAGGAAGCCTTGAATTTAGATTTCCGGCCTTTTCTAAAACGCGCTCACAACATGTGCTGCGCAGTTCGACCGAACACAGTCACGAATTGCCGAGAAATTCAATGTTTGCGAAGACCTAGTGGTTTCTACACTTTTGACACCAACTGTACAGTGCTTTCATAAACGTCACTTCACTAACTGGCAGTCCATTCATTGAAGCTCTCCCGAGCTGCTTTGAGACCGCAACCGCATGCCAGTTGACGGAACCCTGCTCCCCGTTTCTTATCTCTCGTATTACTGCGTGAGCCAAAGGATAAAATTGTGGGCTTGATTTACGTACGTTGTTCGTGCTTTTCTCTGCTTCTATAATCCGTGCGCGAGATCATCCGAAAATACTTCCAGTTAACTTTGCTTTTCCACATCGACCTGTCCCTACCTACCTCGAATACTAATTTGCACCATTTTCGCCTCGAGTAGCTTATTCTCAAAATTTTAAAGGTATAAACAACGACAGGCTCGTACTAGAGCATGTTTGTTTATTTAGGATTTTAACTCCAGTCCGACGTAGTACGTGGTGAGCTGAAAAACATGCACACGTATATGTGGCAAAGGATGCGTTCAATGTACACTGCCTTTTGACGTCAAAGGAATTGAAGTGCGATTTTATTTCAGTTTTTTCTTACAATACTGCACCATATAGTACTATATCGGAACTCCAATTATGTTAGTTACTGGCACTCTGGTCAGTTATTGACACAACGGGAAGTACGGGAAGACAGCGCAGGACTTAGTTATCTTAAAGTTAATAATGTGATTGCATTGAGTGTCAAAATTACAACTGCACCGGATTACAAAATTACAACTGCACGTGGCTCAAATCGGATTGCTTTGCCTTCGAAGGTTCTGTGTTTCTGAGAAATTCGGCAGTTGTAAATCAGGCGCGAATTTTAGCTCCACATTCCCCTCCAATACTAGGGGTAAATCGCAGAACTTGTTGTGTTGAAATAATCACAAAACTTTGTTTCTGATAGGTCATTTACACTGAAGAAAATCCCTGCCGGTAATGAATGCTGGGACGTTACATCTTGCGTTTCAAAAAAGAAAAAAGAAAGCTTGTTTCAAGGAACCAGTGTCAAATCTCACGTCTCCGTTATCATTAAGTTCTGCCCAATTTTCATCCTCTACGTTCGTAATAACTGGTCACAGAAGACACAAAATCACGGCATTGCGTCATGTGGCTGCTTATCTTTTTGTAACTTAAATTGAACTTTCCCATCGATGGCAGACGCTCGTGCCATTCAACAACCCAGTCGAGGTCATTCCAAGAAAAACCATTCGAAATCCATGCTGCATGTTACGACAATGCTCGCCAGGAGTGTCGACAGCCCCGACTTCATCGCCTTTACTCTGTTTTCGTTGGGAGCAAGACGATAAAATTTTCTGCATTTGAACGTTCACAGAGTGATCGAAGCGCGTCTACTTTAAGAGCAGCCGAAGTTGATAAGTGACTAAAGCACCGATTTTGGAAGTTGAGGCACTTTCTTTGAAGAAATAGGATTAAGCCCACGCCTCTTTCGAAACAGGTTCGGTTCGCAAATGTTGTGATAAATCGAGTTTTACTCGAAAACGAAAGACCTTAGCTATAAGGCGTCACGAAAGTGTGAGCGAAATATAAACCTTAACGGGTCTTTATAAAAATGCGTAGTTTCCACGATGAGGAAAATAATAGTAACGATTACAGGTTCTAAAATTTATTGTGCAAGAATGTCACGAAAGAAACGTTACAAAACCTTTATTTCGTGACAAAGTCCTTCTTGGGAGCTCGGTTAAAATTATCGTGACATCGAGTGGCATATAATACCGAAGATTCTTGCTAATGGCAAACAAATCTTAGAGACGAGAAACATTAGCAATCACCACTGGCGTAACCAGGGGGGTTGCCCCCCCCCCCCCCCTCGCCCCGCTCTGAAAATTTTCAATTTTGCATGTGTATACATACACGGACACATACAAACGCACGCACGAACATACATAAAGTATAGTGAACCCCCCCCCCCCCCCCGGACCGAACAAAAAATTTTGGCCACGCTTCTGGCAATCACATTTCGACAGAGGCTAAATGCTAAAAACGGTCACGTATATAAATTTAGGAGAAAGTTCAGGGATCCCCAGTTTGTGGAAATTAATCCGGAGTACCTCATAATGAGATCGCGGCTTTGCCCCGTAAAATCCCTGAATTTAATGAAATTCAGCAGCGCTCATTCCTTGTTTTGCCTGCGATGATCCCAATACGAATACGTGCGTCCGCAGATGACGAAGAATAAAAAGAGTATGCGCGCAAGCACATTTAGGCGATCTGAAGAACGGCAGGGACGCATCCGAAATAGCGTGGTAAAAACAGAGGCCACGCGGCCCCCGCTTCTCCAACCCGAGGAACCTTACCTCTTGCGCGCTGGGAACGGCACGCCTGCGAGAGGCACTCCCCACCTCCTCGGAAAGCCGCGTCGTCGTTCATACGCGCACCGCGGCAGGATGCGGTGGACGCGCTCTCGCTACCAGTCGGGGACGCGACTGTTGTCACCGGCGGCGCGCTCGACGCGTGCGCCACCACACGAAAGGAACGCCGCACCGGCTGCTGCTGTCAGGTTTCGCACCCGGACCCTGTGCGTGCACACTGAGTTTACCAAGGGCACCGGAGATGAGCAGCATGCATGTTGGGGAGGGGAGTGATTGCTGCCTCGAGCACATGTGCACACACGCCTGCGGCGCATGCGCCCAGCCAGCGTCGCGCTGCGCGTAGAAGGCGCCACGCCAGGTATGTGTGCAGGCGTAAAGTGCGAGCACACGTCGACACGGGAAGTTATGGTCTGCGCAAACATCATTGAGCACGTCGACGCATCGGGCCTATTCAAAACAGGGGCAGGCCGATCGACGCACCTTGGGCGGCACGGTATGCATATGCAGAGCGCTTTCGGGATCGGAAATTCGTAGTAAACATTGCGAAACCACCACAAGGACAGTTGCGTCGATCACGCGAAACTGAATCGCTTCAGCGCTCTCTTTGCGCGCCTGCGATTCGAGGAGCGTGTCATCTAGAATTATGCACAACATACTCTGAAGGTTTCGAGAGGAGAAAAGGAAGGAAGGAAGGGAGGTTGGCTTGAACGCGAGGCATTGGTAGCGAAAGGAAGGCTCCGGGTTGTCCTGAATGTTTACGTGTTTGCGGCGATGGTAGATGAGATGAGACCAAAGGAAAACCGTCCGCGTTATGTGAGCACCCCCCCCCCCCCAAAAAAAAAAAAAAAAAGAAAAGAAAATAATCGAATAAAGTCAACGTGTCGTTTAACCACTTATCTGTTCAGACCAGTGTAAACGGCAAGATGTGGCGTGTGCACGGTTGGTCAGCTAGAACAATAGTTTGTGACGCCCATGCCAGTATTGTGGAAGGCTATAGAATGCTGCCCTATAGATCCGGCATAGCCGATTAAAAGAAGTGTTATTATGCGAACCTTCTCAGCGTTGCTTTTGTAGCCAAACACTCCGAATCTCTCTATGGGCCTTTTAATTCATCCAAGTTTGGTTGTTGCGCCAAGTGTGCTTAGCGCTCCAATAGAAGCGGTTCGATCAGACAGCCGCGCATTACCTAGTCGAAATATCCGCCGGCGCCAACCAGCGCCGCGGCGGTTTTAATGGCGGAGCTATGGTGTAACGCAAGCAATAAACTTGTCGGAAAATTTGTTGGCTGAAAGCTTGCGTCTGATGGTACGTCTATTTACCCGTTACATTTACGGGCTCGAAAATCTTTTGTTGGCGCTATTAGTCACGATCACGTTCTACCAGAATAGACCATACAGCAGCGTGATTCCGAAATTGACGGCGCGTTGGGAAATTCGTTTATTTGCGAAAGGTCACGAACTTCATCAAAAGACGTATTTTATTAGATACGGGTGTTTTTTTCGTTAACGTTAACAAAATTAAAAAAAAAAATCACTCGTAGCATATAGCAAACATTTACTCATCGAGCTGGATTACCGGAAGAGGTGGATCTTACACTGAAAACCCAATCGAATTATTAATTAGATTTTACTAATAAGCGTTCACATACTACTATGCACGAACTGAAGCCAGTAATTTTACAAGCCACAAACAGTCGGAATGAATTCATTCCGAAAATAGCACCGCGGTTTTGCGATAAGCGCTCTCAAATTTGCGATAAAAACCTCACTGCAGGTCCGCTGGCTTACTTTTTTTAAGAAAACGTCTTTTAAGGCGAAAGCCTGCCTCATAAACCGTCGGCAGCGTCAACACGAGTGATGCAAACGAAATCATCACGTGATGACGTTACCACATGACGTCACAAGTGACGTCACAGATCGCCAAAATTGATGATGTCATCACAAGTCACTGTCCCCTTGGTCAAAGGTGGGCCGAGCCAATCACGGAGGCAGTTCCAAAACCAGGTGAGGTGCAGAAAGCTTGCAATGCCTCCGATCACGGAGGCCATGCAAAACCACGTTAAGGGCGGAAAGCTTCCGGAGGGGGGGGCCGGGGAGGTTCACTACATCGACTGAGAAGATAGCTTTCGCCTTCGAGTCGTCTTAAGCGAGCACATAAGGGACTCTGTGAGCTTTTAGATTATTGGAAGAGAGCCAATGGATTTTATGGCAAAATTTGGGAGCTGATATCTCGAAATTGACATTGTTTACCTTTAGAAGTCGTTCCAAGTGAATATGACCATCGAAGACACCGCTGCCACAATTTGTGATTGTAATAAGTGTGGCAAATGAATATGTTAAATGGTCTAGTTAATCAGCGAAACTTCGCTAATTAGTCATTCACTTTGATTTCTCGTGGAAATGAGCTCCGCCTCCGAGGGTAACCTAGTCCAGGAAATGGAATCTTGCTAAACTCAACGGGTTACTTTTAAAGATTCCTGTTAACAACAACAACAACAACAACAACAACAACAACAACAACAACAACAACAACAACAACAACAACAACAACAACAATAATAATAATAATAATAATAATAATAATAATAATAATAATAATAATAATAATAAGAAGAAGAAGAAGAAGAAGAAGAAGAAGAAGAAGAAGAATAAACGTAGCGGATGCTTAAGCTGACGTTAGTTGCCCGCATGTTAAATCACAACAGAGCCAAATAGACAGACCAAATAACATGAAGCAGACCTCTGTGTCTCGTCAATATACAAGCTTTGTTAACACACTCCGTAATTCAGTAGTAACCAACTCACCGAACAGTCAGCAATAGCTTCCTTAACGGTTATTACCTCCACAGAGAAGACAAAACACCAGGCAGGCGTTAATAAATTGAAGCCCAAAAGTACACACGGTGTGTTATCTTACCTAGTACAAAATATCGAGTTGGTTAACCGCCGCGAACATAGGACATTTCCGAGAGCGGGTACTCAGTATGACGGCTAGTGCGATGACAAGTTCCGGAATTCATTTTGATTTCACGAGCCTTTGTGCAAAGCAACACTTCGTTTCTGCTCTGTAGCGCTATGCGTCAGCTGTTTACGCATTCGGCGATGGTTTGCCGACGAGCGCGTTTCGCTGCGAAACATGCTGAATATTACCGGAATATCGACCCGCTTTGGAATACATATAACGACCGAGATAACGATCCGCTTTCGAATGTGCATGCACATGAAGTCCTATGCGATGAATCGCCCGCCTGTGGCAACTTCTGCACAGGAAGCGAAAGAGTGAACGTATACGTCAGCGAACTTGAATCAATAAGATCGACAATATTCAGTGTCAGAGAGCGGCTCTTCTTCTGTGTAGTGCTACAGATGGTCAGATGTCGCAACGGAATGAACGACCTAATCAACGACATTCTTAGCCGTCTCATCGCATATCCGAGCGACCAACAATGGAGATGACCGTCCAGTGGATCCGCATAGCAATACGCTCTTCAATACAGCGTAGATAATTTTATAGATTTTGTTTGCTGCAGTTCGAGCGACTGCGTGCGGTTGCTGACCCTCTGACGAGCTATCTTCCATATGTAAAGGCAGAAGAAAAACCGTTGCAAATATGTCGCGATGCTTCAGTAGTTCGTGTAAAATGAGCGTAGCACTCATAAGCGCTCATCTGCAAACAACTAGGTAATTACCACATATACTTTGCTGGACGTCGTTAATGTAATCCCCCCTTCCCTAATACCCCAGCGTAGGGTAGCCAACCGAAAGCTTTTCTGGTTAACCTCCCTGCCTTCTGCCTTTCTGTTTCGTTTCTTCCTTTAACCTCACAAAGCAAAATCCCCCAAATATCGTATATGCGGTAGACTTCCACAAATACTAACTAATATGGAGTAACCGTCGCAGTGATGTCCGCGCACTTTATGCGCAGCTTAGAGAAGTTGGAGCCGTTCCACTCAGCGAAGGTGTGTGACGAGCGGAGCTGACGGGCGCCCTCCTGTCTCCGCTCTCGTCGGCGTTCTCGTATACGCGCGCTGCTCCTCGGGAGTTCTCACAATGCGGCGGCGTCGAACCATACTTGCCACGCACGACTCGACTGACGTGGCGAAACACGAACGAAACGCGCACCGCTCCGCTGGAGCTTACCGCGCCTCACGCTGCGAACACCGCCCCCGGGATCGGGCCACTTTTGACCGATCAACGATCGCAGTTGATGACCTCAACATGTGGCGTCATGTAGTTACACCATCGTGTGACTTCACGATGGCGTAATGACCTGACAAGTTTTGGTGATCTGTGACGTCATCGCTCGCTCTGAGGAGGTTACGTGAACTTGTTTTCTCTTTTTTTTTCTTTTTTTTTTTTTTTTTGTACGCGGACATGTACGGGCGCCGCAAAATCAAGCAGGTGTGCCATATGCATATCCGCTGCAAAATGCAACCTGTCGGTATTAATCGAGTTTCGAGATGTTTCGGTTTGCCTACTGGTCTGCTATTATAGCATACACATTACACTCAGCTCTGACGACCTTGTTAACTGCATTGCTCGGACAACAGGCGCAGTAATTCGGAGAAGCGACGCCAGCAATTCGGAGAAGCGTCCGCCCTTGTTACTGTTAGCCTCACCCCTTTGAGAGAACGTCGCGTCTTTGCCAAGCTGGTCTCAGTCAACGGTTGCGACTTCAGGACGACTCATTATCTCGTTTCCCGTTTGATCTTACACACGTAAGACGAGCGTCCGTCTTATCAAAATTTCTATTATACATGTTGCGTCACGTTACGTTGCCGTGCGCGGCGCATGAAATGGTGCCGTCAGCTTCGTAATGACATTCGTATAGATGTTGCAGTAATAATAATAATATCTGGTGTTTTACGTCCCAAAACCACGATATGATTATGAGAGACGCCGTAGTGGAGGGCTCCGGAAATCTTGACCATCTGGTGTTCTTTAACGTGCACTGACATCGCACAGTACACGGGCCTCAACCATTTCGCCTTCATCGAAATGCGACCGCCGCGGCCGGGATCGAACCCGCGACCTTCGGGTCAGCAGCCGAGCACCCTAACCACTGCTCCACCGCGGCGGACAGTTGTTGCAGTAGGACTGAAAGTTGGACTAGTTGCTTACTGTTCATGGAAAAATTTCAGCGTGCACAGCAGACAGTGAGCGCTCGTTTGTCCACTTTACTCTGTATGTGTCTTGTGCACGCTGCAATTTTTATCTCAATCACTACTACTATACTCTGCCATTTCCTTCCCCACGTGGCATGCACGCTCCAATGCGGCGCACTATTTCTCCGGCAGACTCTAGCACAAAAATTACGCCAGCGCTCTGTGCTGATGACAGTGATGTTCAATACTGCTTCAGACGCAGCTCTTTCTAACACGCGTGCAGACCGAGCGAATAGAATGGCAAAGATTGACAATGTCAAACATCGGAAACATTGATTAGAACCTCCCATCCCTTGTATGTATACTATACACTGTGCCGCAGTAACTCAATCACAAAACGAAACCAACGGAAGGTTTAGTTTTCTCATTAAATATGCAAGTCGCAATACGCATCTCGGTATTCTGTCCCGAAATCTGCATTTCCATTGTGTTGGCACCTGCCGTCGTACTCCAGACGCGCCCACGCGTAACATCATGTTCAGCCGTAACGTGTCTCATCGGAAAGCTCCGCAAGTGCACATGCGACCTCCGCTTCAGATTCAATGCACCGAGGAATGACGCCCATTCCCAGGAAGAGCCGATTTCTCTGGAGCGAGCGTCGTCGCGCTAACGGGGAGCGCGCTTTAAATTGGCTCTTGCTGCGTCTCTCGTGCTCAAGTCGAAGGGAGGATTTATTTGGGCTGTCCAGGACGGGTGTGCCACGCTCAGCGGGGAGAATTCCAGGCCGCCTCCAGCGCAGTGCCTGCGCGCTGAGCAGTGGCGATTTTGAGCGGCGTCGGGTGCGCAGGTCCAGAAGAATGTCTTCTTAGCGAGGAAACGAAAATGACAAGAAAGGGAGGGGCCGCCCCCGCTCGCGTGCTTTGTCCGCTTTCGGCCATCGTGTTAATTGAAGGCGCCATCTGAATCGATTGTTGCTGCCTCCGTGTGTGCTCGGAGATTGCTTTCGACGGCCCTGATTTGAGTGTGCGAAATGGACGACGCGGCTGCAATTGATAGCTGGAGGGAAGCAAGATTCTTAGCGGCAGCAAAAGTGCGGAAAACAAGGACGAAGAAAAGCGTCACTGGGCTCGGATGTAAAGAAGCCGCCAATAGGAGCGACATTTTATCTTAAGCGTGTTCGACAGATAGAATGGTCGCACTGTGAAAATGAGGCAAGCGATCAATATCGAGCTGGTTTTTGCTTCTCTCTTTTGTTCTCTCTTCGGTCGATTCGTAGTTATTAACGTCTTGGAGCAGCACAAAGGCTCCGAGAAATGCCCTAGTGAGGGGCTCTGGATGGATTTCAGCACCCAGGTTTCCTTACTTAACGTCCACCCAAAAGCGCAAACATGAGCGCTTTTGCGTTCCTCTCCCTCAAAATGTCGCCATCGCAGCTAAGAAGTGAAATATCCATCTCGCGTTGCGCAGAGAAACGCCACAGCGACAAAGACACTGCGGCGGGTGTGTTTTCTCTTCCTAAAAAAAGAGTTCACACTTTTAACATTGCGATTCCTAAATTCAACGCCAAACTGAAGCCAGTATTCGTCCTAAATCAGCCAAACTCTTCGATGATTCAAGCAACGTTGGACAACCTATGTCATGAATGAGGCGGTAGCAAATGTAAGCAACAAATGGGACGGTCAAAACATGTATGGGCTATTCACTCAACGTGATCATTGTAGATTTAACAGTTGTAGTCGCAACGCTCAGCTTATCATTAAAAAAAAATCTATATCAATGCCAAATATTGATAGCGATATTACAAAACTAGACGAAGATCCTTAGTTTTATCGGCAATATAAATTGCTCCAAACATTAGCCTACTAAATAAAGCCAACAAGAATTAGGTCACGCGTGCACAGGCACGGGCTTGACTCGATGACCACTAACATTATAGCTGTCGCAACATTTGCGTGAAGAGCGCGGACAGGAGTTAGCAGACGTTCCGGGTTGTCTCTGGTTTAAACATGTCTCCATGATTGATGTGCGCAAGGGAAGACAGCGAACATGAAGCTATACCAGCTACTTCTGCGCGCCCAGCCTTTGCACCCGCCGGCCGCATGTTACTTTCAACATAGGCTGCGTTGCAATACTCGTTGCAGACGGCAAAATAGGAAGCTAAGCGGACAGCGGCAATCTTATGTCCCATTCAAATTCTCCCGTAGCCGGCAAAATGGACAGATTCGCGGTGTTGGAGACAAATACTACGCAGGCTGCGTTGCTGTCCAAACAAAACGGCAGCTGAGCGGAACGCTTGAGTTTCGACCACGGTCTCGACGGTATGGTAATCTACATTCAAGTAAAATCTTTCTTACACGCTTAATGTAAACTATGTTCACTTTTTCATAGATTCGAACACGGAAATAAGTTAAAGAAATTAACAATTCTGTTTGTTTCCTTTAACTTTCTCGTGTCGACGTGAGGTGGCGTCACGTCGCACAGACGTCTTCCGGACACATTCCATTACGCGTAAGACTGGGGATCGATGTTGTCTTCTAAGCTGTCAGCGTAGAATGCCTACGATGCTGGCCAGAATTGAGACGCACCAATATGACGCACGGGCCACGCTCAGACGCTCGCACAGTCATGCGCAGCGATAGCCAGGCTAGAAAAGAAGGGTACACGCGCTTGCCTGCACTATACTCCACGTCGGACATGGCCAAATGATGAAAAAAGCGCCCAATCCTTCTGTGCTTCACGTGATAGTAAAATGCACTGACGTTATATAATCTATATATTGTTATATTCAGTGTGCCCATACATCTGTGAATAGCAAATATTTCTGTGCATGATCCGTGCATTTCTAAGGAGAAAAACAGCGCATAGGACAGGACAAGATCAGACGGACTTGTTCTATGCGCTGTTACTCTATTTAGCTTCACTATGTACAGTGATAGACAATTGAAGCGCGATAGTTGCCCCACGTGGCTCCCGGCGCTTTCTTGCTCCACCGGGAAGCGAGCGCTGCGGTCTCTCAGCCTTGGCCCCAAATTGTGACAGCATTTGACCACCCAGCGATGAAAACAGCGCGAAAACAGGACGGAGGGTAAGAAGTAGACAACACAAGCCCTGTGTTGTCTACCTCTTATTTTCCGTCCCGTATTGGCTCTGTTTTTATCGCAGTAACATGTACCAACTGACCCTTCTGAAACATCCAGCGTTCTTCGGTGGTGCAAAGAGCGCCAGCTGCCATGGGGAGGGGCGATTATTGCTTTTCAATTACGAAGTACTCTGCGAGCCGGTCAAAATCACCACTCTTTTTTCACTTATTGCGCAGCTTCAAGAGTAC